>CATIWR010052738.1:0-48545 GCA_949677035.1 Omphalea diandra | reverse complement strand
TAGGTTCGGTTCGGTTGATTCAATTAAATTACATGTATTTTAAATTTGATTCGATTCAAATGAGTTTGATTTATTAATTACTTCAGTTAATTCAATTTTTTCTGTTTTCTATATAAAAAACCGAACCAAAAACCTAAAACCGAATTTTTTAAAAAGTATAACTGAATAAACCAATTGTATTAAGGGATCAAACCGAACCGAACCGGTTCGGTTCGGTCAGTTTTTCAATTTGATTCGATTTTTACTCAAATTCTGTAATTTTTTACACTGTCCAGGGGTAGGATGGTAATTTCTGTAAAATCCTCTCTTCCTTCAATATTTTCCCTCTATTTTGGAGAGAAAATGGAGAGGAAAATTTTAGTTATTTTCCTTCCCCCTCCCAATTAAGGTAAAATACCTTTCCTCTCTTATTTTCCTCTCCCCTTATTTTGCCTCTCCCAATCACATGCTAAAGAATCTTCTAAAAGACAAGAGAATGCTTATAATTTTAGGGTGGTGGATTTGATTAGAGTCGACTAAAGAGAGTGGAAGTCGTCCCTTTTATTAGCTATTTTTAGCAAACCTAAAGTAGAAGCAATAAGGAAAATTCTGACAGGCACCAAAAAGACTTAAAAACAAAGGTATTTCATCATACTAATAGTAAGAAATATTCAGTAAAGCCAGCCTATCATTTCATTAAATCGACAAAGGAGGAAGGCAACTAGAATCAAAGTTCACTTTCAGTTTTAGATCCTAACTATCAGGCACTTAATTGGACAAATTTATGAAAGGTAAAAGCAAAGAATTAACTTTGGCAACAAATTCGATAACAATATAAAAAAACCTGTTTAAAAAGAAGATGACCCTTTTCTCCTTTATGCAAAATATGCAAGACAAAAGAAGAAACAGTCGAACACATGTTGTTTAGGTGCAACCATGCAAAAGTGATATGGTTTGGTAGTCATTTGGGGGTACACTCAAAATGTGGATCTGATCTCTCCTTTTTAAAATGATGGAACACAACTTTTGACTCATTCGCTAAATTGGGCAAAGGAAGAATATTGACAGAGATAATAATGAACATCTGTTGGTTAATGAAGCCATTTTTGGAAAGGACTTAAAGGAAGAAGAAACTAATAGGAAGATAAGACAACAAATGCGCTGGCGTAAAAGAAGCGAATTTATTTATGGCACTACCCAAAATTCTTGAAACGAAAGCGATCAACTATGATAATTGGCAAAATTCATATGATGGGTGGATTAAATTTAATTCGAACATCTCCTGGAAGCAAGGTAATGATCTAGCAGATCTAGTTATCATAGATAGGAACCATGAAGAGAAGTTGGTGGAAGCAAGAGCTTTGAAGGCAAATTATGGGTCGCCGCTAATGGAAGAAGCTCTAGCAATGAAGGGGGCAGTTAATGTTGCTCTCAGGAAAGGCTATCACAAAAGTGTTTTTGAAACTAACTCAATGGCACTTTGGGACATGGTTATCATATCTTCAGAAATGAGCTAGCAAATCAAAGCAAGCGTGGATGAAATTCGAGACAAAGTAATATCTTTTGAATCCTTTATTACAAGAAAAGCTAATGGTGCAGCTAATTTTAGAGTCAAAACATGTATTTATAATAGGCTTAAATTCGAGACAGAGTAATATCTTTTGAATCCTTCATGTTTAGTCTTATTACAAGAAAAGCTAATGGTGCAACTAATTTTATAGTCAAAACATATATTTATAATAGGCTTAAGCCATACTGGTTTTTTGATCATCCTAATCAAAAATTTTGTACTCTGATGCCTTTAGGCATTGTTTTAATATAAGCTTAATGCTTTGTTAAAAAAAAAAATAAAAAATCTCACAGATTATTAAGTGTCTTATATCTTTAAAAATGTATTAGTTCATGGCGGAACTATCTTTTTGCCAACGAACTGGCATAATAAATATTGGCTAACTGGTTATCATTTAATTAATAACTAATTAAGAAGTTGTTAATTGCTCTGAGAATGATTATGAAAATTGAAATGGACTGTCCAACTGTACGCCAAGGGCTTCTTCATTTAAAGAACTTGCTTGGTGCTTGGGATTGAGGCACTTATTAACCATAATGATTATATATATTTAGGAAAAACTCATCGCTCTTACAAGTTTTTATTCAAACCTATTGCAATCCAAAATATTTATTTCTTAACCAAAAAATTCAGTTAGAAATGAAAGTATTTTTATGTCAAATAAAACAAATGAATAGTCCAAACATTATATTTTTGAGTAATTCTAGATTACAACTACCTTTTTCTCAGCAATTTAATCTTATCCAGTAAACAATACCATTAAGCCCAGACAATATTTTATTGTTTGAGAAATTTTAAATTGCAAAAATATTCTTCTCTTTGCAGTTTATAACCATTTCTAATAAATCTGAAATTTTTTGATAAATTTTTCGAAATAGATGTTTTAAGGCAAATTTGACTCAGTGTTATCCTAACTAAAAGTACATACTTTGAGAATTGTTTTGTGATTTTATTGGTTGAAAAATTAATTAAAATTCAGGATCGCAATCGGATCTAATAGAAATTTTGAAGTGTATTGGATTTTTCTTAAAAAATTTATTTGCAAATTTACGTATTAAGCCAAAATTTCTTTGTTGTTATCAACTATTCAGATACTATTTTAGACCATTTCTTTTGCTTAAAAACGAAAAATAAACTATTGTATGATAAACTAAAAAATCAAAGGGCTTTTACTGTTTAAATAGTTTCTTGGAATCAAATATTAGGAATAGTATAATATGAGAATGGGAGTGAATAATCACGAATGTAAATGGTAAATAAGTACTATTAATTAGTTAGTCAATTTGATTATAATTACTTTATTATGTTTTATCACTAAACATTTCAATATTAAGATATTTTAGTTTTATTCTCATTCCACCTCTTCTATATATTATCGGTATCCAAACCATATTTTGATTAGATTTTTGCGAAGGGGAATGGGAAAAAGAAAATTTATGATTAAATTGCAATTAATTAGGGCATGTGCAAGATAGGTAGATTTTGATGTCCAGGGCGATGTATAGGTTAGATCATGTTGGTAGCAAAAAATAAAAAATAATAATTTTTTAAGGAGTCGTCTCAATTAATTGGTAAAAGGATTTAGTCTACACTTTATTGATCAAAATTTAAATTTTATTGAGATAGACTATAGAATAAAAGTACGTATCTTGGAATTTTTTTTTTCATATAATAGTTTCTTTTTTTAGATTTTAAAAAAATAGACTTATGATGATGATGTGAGAAAATAGTAAATAGTAATTCATGTACAATATTATATTATCAGTAAAATAATAATAAAAATTTAAAAAAATGAATATAATTTAATGAGTGCATAATATTAATTCCACACACGTATTTAATAAAAATAATTTTATTGATAAATTTTAAAATATTACCATTAAAATTTTAATAATAATCTGAGAATATTGTGGTCAAAGGAAAAAAAAAAAAATCGCACTATCCACTCACACTTTATGACTATATTTTTAATGTAAAATTAATAACTAATATATAAAATTTTTTTTGGGTTACATATATCTACTTTATTTCGTTTTGTGTTAATAATTTTGATTGATACAATGATTTCCATATCTAACTCACGGGTGAGACGTCAAACTCTCATTAATTGGCATAGTTTAAGAACAGTAACAGAGTCTCTCACATTTTTTTTTCCCTCAAAATAACTTTACATTGTTATTGGTTTGGGATATTGTTTGAATTAATTTTTATTTGTATTTGTATTATTTTATTTTAAAGTTTTAACTGAATTTTATGATTTGAAATTAATTATTTAGTATTTTAATGAGATAAGTTATTGATTGTCATTTCTTAAATTTAATCTGACTTATCATATCAGTATCAATCCATATCATATTTGGTAATGATTTTTATAATTGGAAAAAAAATATAGAACAAGGGAAGAAAATTAATTAACTGTTCTCTCCTTTATATCTTTTGAGTCTCTCTCATTTGCAGTAGTTAAGGGCTATTATTGGTCTTTCATGTCAAATGGCAGCTTAATTTTTTAAAGTTATTTATCATGTTCTTTCCTTTAATTTTCTTCAATAAGGTCTTTGTTGTTTTAAATCTATTGATTTTTTTTTTCAAATATATTGGTTATAGAGTTTTGTTACCTCCTTTTTGATATAGTTTTTCGTCTTCATCCTCATATCTACTATTATTAATAGATTTTGAGATTTGTTGTTCTACTTTAAATTGGATCTTTACTAATATTGTATTATACTTCCACTTTAAAAGTTTCATTGTAATTTTATGATTCTTTAATTTTATAATTGAAAGATAATTTTGGAGTGAAAAACTTTAGTATATCTATGACAAATCTACATTTGAGAATTATTAAATTGGACATGAAGAAAGATAATGTGTTAAATAATGACTAAAAATTATTATTTAGTGCAATATGCATACTATTGATTGACCAAATTTAAAATTTGATTTGCCATTTTAAAATAAGATTTCTATTATCTATTTCTTTTTCATATAAAATTTCATTTCTTTTATTTTTACATTGTAAGGTTTTATATCTCTGTATTATTTTATATTTTTAATCAATAAAATCATTTTATTTTTCTAAAAAAATAAGATTTATATAAAAATAATATCATGATTTTAGAGTTGAATAAAATGTAGTGTTATTAATTATATTAAAAATCAAATTTGCATTGATAATGGAAAAATAATTTTTAAATGTCGTATTATTATCCATGAATAAAAATTTTTATTTATTAAAAACGAATAAAGAAATAAAAAATTGAAAATGAAAGGAGTATATGATTTCTATTATTGCCCAAATAATTCAACCAATTGCAAGCACACAGTTATTAAATTATGGTGGTGGGTGAAGGTTCCAAATAATATATGAAAATGACTCTGCTACTTAATCAAAAGCATAAATATGATTCAAATTCCTCAATTGATTTAAAACTATACCAACTGATTATGCACGTAGGTCCAATATAAATTGGAACATTAACTCATCTCACGACCACAATAATAATTATAATAACAAATTATTACTGTAAATTTATTTTTCCTAATATAAATAAATAAACAATGGGGAAAAACTGTTTTTTTTTAATTTCTCTTTAAATTTCTTCTCCAATTCTTTTTTTCTTAAGAAAAGCACAGAATTATTGAGTTGCAACTTGCATTATAATCATCATGACATGCACTTGATGGATATCAGTGTCAATAAGTACCATAGTAAGTAAGAACAAAGAACTCCTACTAATTATTATATCTCAGATAATAATAATAATAATAATAATAATAATAATAATAATAATAATAATAATAAAACATGCAGGGAGAGGTGGCTGGGAAACCAGCTAAATCTTATTTCATTGCTATCAAATATCTGCCTTGAAATTGTGAGAACTGTTTGACATATTTTTCTTGTAATTAACTATCTCCCATTTCCCATATCTATTTTTTTTTTCAAAAAAGGAAAACAAACAAGGAAAAATAAAGAAAAAGAAAGATCAAGAACCAGAAGAAGAAGAAGAAGAATAAGAAGATCGAAATGCCTGGCTTTCCCATGTACGCCGCCTAATCGTTGCTCCGGTGAATTCTTCACCGAAAAAAGAAACTCTCATCATCAGAAGCAAACCCAATACAGAAGCAGAGAATGCATGCCTCTTCTCTTCATTAGAATCAATTAAAAGGGCTTATGGATATAAATATATATGGAACCTGTACATATCTTTTACCTGCAGAAGCTACCAACATGCTTCTTCTTCTTCTTCTTCTTTCTCTTCTTGGCTACCATTTTCTACTCCAAAACTGTAAGATGAGAAGCTAATAAAAGAAGGAAAAGAAGAAGGGTAGTGGTTAATGTTGGAGTGAACAGGGGAGAGACAAGAATATAAAAGCGAGAGAGAGAGAGGAGAAGGAAGAAAGGTTGTTCCCAAGAAGATGACGAGCGTTTCCCGTTAATGTTTGTTGTTTTCAAAGGGTAGGAGTTTATTTTTTAACTCCTAATTTTATTGACTAATTTTATTGGTTATTATATTAGGAGTGGGCCAAAAAGAGGCCCTTTTTGTTTCATACGTTAGATTGCTTTCTTTTGTCTTCCTTCCCTCTTACTACTTAACAGCCAATGACCTTACGGCTTTTCCGTATAGAAAAATCACATCCATGGGAAATCTTTCAAGAATATGATGATGGCGGTCATGGTTATACTTGCTACGTGAACCATGAAATTGTTAATTTGAGGTATATAAATCTATTTGAATTAGTTTAAGAAAGAAATGTAGTAGTAGTATTGAACAAAATTCAGACCCACCACTGCATTAAAATTAGGAGGGAAAAAAAATGAAGGACTATCGGAATATCAGCCTTAAGAAACTGACCTTGATTTCGGCAAAAATACAAGTATGAGATATTTTAATACGTTGAGCAAATGTCTCATTCTCTATGTTTTTCTTTGACATGTGGCAGCATCACACTTGGTATTCCTATACTCATCATTCCGTTTTGAGGGATTTGAGCGGCTTGTTTAGTTTGATTTTTGATTTTGGTTTTTAATTTTTGTTGTTAAAAATTGAAAATTAGAATTATTATTAAATAAATAATTTTTTCAAAAGATAAAAACAGATTATGAAAATCATAAAAAAGTGGTTTTTATTTGTTTTTGTAACTCGTTTTCTAAGAAACCCTCTTTTAATTTTAAAAAATAAAGAATGCATTCCACAAGTCCCTAAATTTAATGAATTATATATAAATGATAATTATAAAAGTCCATTAAATATCTAAAAATATGACACATGTCATGTAATTATTATTTATTATTGCTTATATATCAAATATCAAAGCTATAAATCTAATGATATATGTCAAGTGAAGAAATTAAATCTATATAAAATTTTTTAATTACAAATATTCTTAATTATTAAATTTTTATAATATAAATTAGTCAATATAATTTAATTAATTGATAATATTAACAATACTATTAATATGGTTAGAGTAATTCCTATGGTGATATTCTCATCTGCAACAGTTCATTGATATCTCAACAACATGCTAAAGCTTATCTACATTTTTGTTTTTTTCTGTTGTAATAGTGTAGATATACTTCTTCTTATCTTTATCACTTTATACTCTTTATGTATTATAAATAGCATTGTGCTTACAGAAAGCACAAGTTTTTCATATCTTCACATGGTATCAGAGCCTATACCAAATTATAGTCATGGCCAATCAACTTATTCTCCATAATCAAACCACTAACCGGACCCTACTACCCACCATTGCCTTTACTACCAAATCAACTCCTAAAAATTGTCTAGCATGGAAAACTCAATTCCTCCCTCTACTAAATTATCGCAATATGACCGGTCTTATTAATGGCAATAACCCAGCTTCGCCACCTACTATACCATCACTGGATAATCCCACACAACAACTCCCCAATCCAACATTTACTTCATGGTTTAAACAAGATCAACTCCTACTATCTTGGCTGTTATCATCACTTGGTGAAGAGGATTTTCCTTATGTTATTGACCTTACGAATTCGTACGATGTTTGGAGAGCATTACCTAATGCTTTTGGATCCATTTCTCAGAATTGTCAGTTGCAACTTCACATTGAATTGGAGGAGCTCAAGCGAAATGATATGTCAGTTTTAGCATATCTTCACAAAGCCAAAAGCTTGGTGGATGAGTTAGCAGCAGCTGATAGAGTCATTTCGACAGCAGAATTTAATGCTATCATTTATCGAAACATTAGGAGTGAATTTGACTCAATTATTTCTGCACTCAATCTCAAATTTGAACCAGTCACTTTTTAGAAGTTGTATAGTCAATTATTGGCACATGAAATCATTCTTCTTAACATGCAAGAAACTCCACAAGCCAACTTTATCTCACGCCAATGACTGCCCAATGCAATGCCTCCTCAAGATAAACCAACTCCAATTCAAACTCAATCAACTTTTCAATGATCCAAAATCACTTGTTAAATTTGTGGCTAGTGCAATCATATGGTGGATCGTTGTAGGCGCAGGTATGTTCCTTACCGTTCCAATAATTCTGGTCCTCAAGCGCACATTGCGTTTCATGAATGTCATAATACCTCTCGTGCTTCAGATCTAAGATCTCATTCCTATGTTGGATGGATGCCTAACACGATAGCCACACATCACATGACCCCTGATTCATCTGCTCTCTACAATATTTCACCATATAAAAGTATGGATCAACTTTAAGTTGGTAATATCCAAGGATTGCAAATTGCAAATCAAGGTAATGCATTATATCCTTCAACACTTCATTCACCTTTACATTTATGTAATGTCCTTCATGTTCCTACCCTAACCATAGCTCTTTTATCCCTTAAAAAATTTACTGATGATAATTCCTATTTCTTTGAATTCTGGCCTACACATTTTGTTATAAAGGATCAGAAAACCAAGGTGTAAGCATCAGATTTTGTACCTTTGGATACAAAACCCAATGATGAAAATTATTGAATCAATGTTCCCATAATGCAAAGGGGAATTGCTTGAAGGGATGAAAAGCTTAGGAAACCTTAGAGAAGTTCAAAACTAAGCCCAAAGACCAAGCCAAGGGCTACCAGGCAACTTTGATGGCAGTACAACCCACAAATCTAGGCTGTATAACCCTTAATTCAAGACTATACAACATTAAACCCTATGGTTGTACAACCCACGTGCAAACCCTAATTTCAGTATAACACTCATCTTCTCTGTGATTGGATACATCCATGGTGCATCCAAGCTTATTCTTAGCACTATACACCCACTCAACACCTATAAATGCCCTCCCCCCTCCAATTTGAAGAAAGGGGAACTTTTGGAAATACCCTAACAAAATTCTATCAAAAATTTTCCTCAAACACCTCTTGACATAAATACCCTAAACCCTAACCTTACCTCACCTATTCTAAGGTAGAACCAAGGAGATTTACTATTTGTGCATTTCCATAGCATCTTTGGGGGATATTGGACTAATTTCTGTACTTTTGAGGGTAAAGACATCACTAGAATACACCTAAGAACCCCTTCTCCCCTTTTCTTCCTTCTCCTTATTTTCTCTTTTTCTATTTTGGAAACTTAGAAAAGGAGGGCCTACAACCTTGTTGGTAGGCTGTATAACCCTTTTCCTGGGCTGTATAATCTTTATCCATGGCTTTATAGCCCAACTTAATTGGTAGACAGGTTTTTGCAGACTTTCTTTTTTCTTTTCCTTTTGAATTTCTTTCTTTTTGGGGCTTCTCTTCATGGCGCTTATGACTCTAGTGACAGAATAAGGTGAGGTTTGATAACCTAGGACCCTTATTCACTAAAAAATGGGGTCTAGTCTGTTTCATAAATGATTTCATTGCCTTTTAATAAAGATATATATATTTTTTCATGTTTGTCTTTCTTTTGATCTTAAAGGTTAGGTTTTCTTTCTGTTTTTGCTATCTTGAGGTGATGATCAAGAGAGGAACTCAAGTTTCTCTTGACATTGATACCCCTCTTTAAGTTAGAGTTCATGCATAGTCATATGAATAATGTTTTTCTAGTTCTTTGGATCCTTTGGATTATTATGGGCATTCAACTATTCCTATGTTAGGTTCTACACTAGATGTTTTAGCTCTTTATGAGCAAGATAAATGAGGGTTTAATGACCTAACGACTTCATATAAGTGAATCTTTACCTCCAAGTTATCCAATGCCCTCCAAATGCTTAGCATGGTGTGTGTGTGTGTGTCTGTGTTACTTCCCTTTCTTCCATTTATGATTTGTATATAAGTAAATGTGTGTTGCAAGATGTGTATTTTGGTTTGTGATGATAAAATGTGACTATTATGGACTTAGATGCATATTTAGGAACCTTAGCTATGGAGTTATGGTATGGTGATCACCGTGAACCTTATTTTCTTGCCTTGTTCACTTTAAGGTTCTTTTTGCTTATTTGTCTCCAAGTTGATTTATTACTAACGTGTTTCTTCTTCTTGTTGTAGGTGTAATTGTTAAGGATTAGACCAGGAACTTGGTCTCAACCATTTCCCCTTTTGAATATTATGTGTGTGGATGGATGTTTATGTATGCTTACTTTATACCATGATGCATACCTCCCTCCCTATTATGGATGGTTGTGTGTGTGAATGAGTGGATGATGGATACATGAAATCCCTATGTTATAATGCATGATCCCTCCCCCATTGATTAATGATTTAATTTGTTAATTGAACCACACTTAGATGTATGATTATGACGTTAATTGGACTAATCAATAACTCAATTAAAGTACTAAAAGTGAACCAAGGATGCCTGAAGGTCGGATCTTGATATCCAAACAATTTGAGGGTGCCTAACCGCTTTCCTAAGCCATACCCAATTTTTGAACTTGATCTCTGATGGAGTGAAGATGAAATGGGCCCTTTAGACTTGGAATAGGTTCAGATTTTGCCTTTCCCTGATTTTTGTCCTAACTAAAGTTGGGTGGCAACTCTACATTGCATTTAGTGATTATACTAACGTGTTGTCCTGCCTTGGTCCCCCATTGACCACTACTTTAGAAAATGGGATTTTATCAAACGTAAAGCCTTAAGAATCCCCATTGATCCAAATCACGTGTTATGACTAGAGGTTATTACCAATGTATAAACCCCCATCCTCTCGATGCCTTAATGATCAATAAAAGGTGGGAGTCGCAAGTAAGATTTCACTTGTTTGAGCTTAGTTGCGAAAATCAAGGCGCTCACATAAGGCAATTATATTACAAGGATTAAGTGACAGAGGCTTATACTGTTTACCATCCTCCTATAAACATGTGTTGCATAGTTGGCATGCCTATTTGGGACATCCCATGTTGACACCACCTTTAGCATTATTCAACAAAATAAATTAGATTATTCAGATGCTTTAAAATCTCTTTCAATTTGTAATGCATGTAAGTTAAGAAAACTAACACGTCTTCCTTTAGCTTTGATTGAACATACTAGCACTCAACCTTTTGAAATTATTTATTCTAATGTTTGGGTACCGACCTCTATTTTATCTAATTTGGGTTTTTCATATTTTGTCTTGTTTATTAATGATTACACATGTTTTACTTGGATTTATTTTCGAAAATACAAAAGTCAAGTCTTTCAAATGTTTAAAGAGTTTGAGGTTGTAATTGAATGACAATTTAATTCTAAAATTAAATATTTTCACCCAAATTGGGGTGGTGAATATTGATACTTATTTAAGCAACAAGACATTATTCATTAGATTGCATGCTTATATATATGCATGAACAAAATAGCATTTATGAATGAAAAATTTTGTATATAGTTGATACAGGTCTTACTTTGCTAGTTCATGCTCATATTCCTCTCAAATTTTGGCCATATGATTTTCAAACAAGTGTTCAATTATATTCTGAGTAAATTAGTTCAAAATTTATGTCCCTTTCAGCTTTTATATCACAAAGCTTCGAAATATCATGATTTAACAACATTTGGGTGTGCAATCTATCTGCTTCTTTGCCCATATCATAAAAACAAATTCATAGCGCTTGTTGCATTTTTCTTGGTCAGTCACTAATAGCAATTCTTTTAGTATATGATTTTATGTTAGGAATTAGGAATTTTCTAGTTTTCTTAGCTTTTATTTTATTTAATTTTTATTTTAGAATAAGTTAATTCATGCCTTTTTATTATTTGCACATGAATCTCTTAAAAAAGAGTTAAATTACAGTTTTCAATAGTGTTGCGTGAGCTATTACATAGCCCATGCATTAGACCATATAAGGATACAAAGTTGATCAATCAATAGAGC
This sequence comes from Omphalea diandra, assembly GCA_949677035.1. Taxonomy (NCBI): domain Eukaryota; kingdom Viridiplantae; phylum Streptophyta; class Magnoliopsida; order Malpighiales; family Euphorbiaceae; genus Omphalea; species Omphalea diandra. The sequence goes on along the minus strand of CATIWR010052738.1, from coordinate 36,717 downwards.
AGAATCTCATTAGCAGTTAAGTGCATGGGCAGTTGCATGACTCATATAGATTGGCTCAAACATATTTGGTAAGTGCAGCAGAAAGTTGTCTTTTAAGCAAAAAAGAGACCTAATGAGAAATTCATTCGGAGGCTGAAGAAAGATAAATATGGGGAGAGAATTTCAAATATATCATCTACTCTAAATTTATGAGAGAATTTGGGAGATCTTAAAGAGTTTTTCTTAGTATTCATTAATTTAGGGCAAGATTATTCTTTGGGATTTTCTTCTTCTAATTTCAATTAGTTTCATCAATTTTGTTTCTTTTTCTTCTCTAAGCATGAACTAACTTTCTTATTTTGGGGATTAAGGTAGAAGTTCAACATTTCTTAATGATTATATAAAAAGATTTTGTTTCAATTGTATTAATTTTCTTGATTTAATATGTTTGAGCTTGTATGACTTGAGTATATGTGTAACACCCATTTCCATATATTAAGCATGACATTCATGTCTAAGTATTCATATGCATAAAGGTTAATTCATCATTCATACACAATCCAACATGTATTTAATGTACATAAATGTTAACCCATTTAATGCTGGTAACCATAAACTAAGGCCTATCAAGGTATATGTACATGACACAAAGAGAAAGAAAGAGAGTTGATATTCAACTGACGACCTATGCTCCATGAGTTTATATGCAAAACTTTTATGTTTCAAAGTATGCATTGGCATACATTATAAGTATAAAAATTGACTATGCAAGTACAATAGATTGGTTTTCTAGTGACCTTGCAAGGCAAACAATGCTCATGAGAATTCATGTGATTCAAGTGACATTTCATTTTGTTGGCTATCATATAACATGTGATTCATTTGATCAATAAATGTGCCATAATAGGACATATTGGTCCCTTTTTCTAAGTGATATACAAGTATTTGACAAACCAGTCACAATATCCTTTTAGTTCCATATATGATTGTTCATTTATAACGGTATACCAAATAGTCATTAATATTATATAAGTCTCAATTGACTTGTATTCATGTGTAAAATATCACAATTCAATTACATATATATGTAATAGTGTTGGAATGAGTGGCAAATGAGGTAATCCAGTTGTAAATAAAAACAAACACAAACACAATGAAGCAAACACACAAATCAAACACAAAGATTTTTATAGTGGTTCGATGATGTGCCTACTCTACTCCCCAAACTTTCACTTAGGCCTTTTTATTCTTTTTCCAGTTTCATGAACAAAACCTTCCCTTTTTTAGGATAAGGAAGAAATTTCCTTTTTATAAGCTCAAGGGCAACCTTTTCCTTGGTATTTTTCTAGGCATAATACCAACCTTCACAACCACTAGCAAAGATAGATACAAGTTGTGTCTATACCTCTCAAATTAGGCAGCTAATACACTATTAGTGATAGAGAAAATATACTCTCTAAAAGAGTAACACAAATAAACCTCACTTTACCCAAATACGAAGCAAGATCATAAAAGGTTTACATAAAGAGTTATAAGGATGTTCACAAGGTTTTTTTAATGACCTTTCAAACCTTAAAAAATGCTCCTTATATAGCTAAACTCTAAAACTAGCTGTTAGAATAATTGATGTTCAATTTGACAACTTTTCAGCAAAACCAACCTTTAGAGATGACAACACTCGTTATTTTTCATCAACCCCCTATTGAGCTTGTAACAATTACTTTTAATACCTGTTGATTATCATTCAACGCCCATTGGATTTGATAATGCCTATTGGATGAAGAACAATGCCCTGTTATTCATTTCTAACAAGCTTTAACTTAGTGCTCTGTTTTTCAAATTTTGCATAGTTGCTTTCCATGCCCATTGAACTATTCACAATGCCCGTTGGAAACTTTTTCAACACCTGTTTAAGAAGGGATAACATTGAGTTCTAAAAGTTTTAGCTCGAGCTTAGACATTTTTCCCATTCTTGTTGCGAATATGCAACATCTGTTATTATGCCAGATCAACGCTTGTTGCCAAACTACAATGCCTGTGGCGAGTTATAATACAGCTCAACCTGGAGCACTTCTCCAATGCTTGTTGCAAAGGGACAACACTTGTTGCGAGGTGCAGAAGACTTTGATAATTTGAATCATCCAATCAACATCCATTATTCATCCTTTAATGCCCATTGAATGTTCCAATGCCTGTTGGGAGATGTTTAACACCCGTTGAGCTTGCACAATGCCCTTGAACTTATTCTAGCCCTTTAACGTTTGTCAGGTCTTGCAGTCACATGTTTTCCAAACATTCTCTCTCTTGCACTCCTAATAATCTCCCTTTTTAATGTTTATCGGGTTTATTCAAATCATCTAAAAACACTAAAATACAAACATTAGAACTTCTCTTGGTTTTGTTATCATTCAAACAATAGTTTTGTTATCATTCAAAACACATCATTCAAAGTAGAGGAGTGAGTCCAATGCTTTGGGGTCATATGTTCTTCAAGCATTCTCCTCCAACATTTGGGTCACATGTTCTTTAAGCATTCTCCCATAACATTCAACAATCTCCCCTTTTTTAATGATAAGAAAACCAAGATACTTTGATGTCAAAAATACAAAGCTTAACCACAAAAAGGATATCAAATATTGAAACATAAAACTATAAAAAGATACCAAACAAAATAAGTATCAATCAAAATATTCACATAAGGCTTGATACTAAATATTGAAATATCTACACAAGGCTTGATACCAAATATAAAAAACACAAGACTTGATTCTAAATATATCATATAAGATACCAAATGTTGTACTACATAAGATATCAAATGTTGTATCACATAAGATACAAAATGTTGGATGTTAAAAATATAGATGATACCAAGTGTTAGGCTATGCACATAAGTGATACCAAACAAAGAAAACAAATCATCCAATCAAAGCATCTAAAACTTCTCCCCCTTTTTTATCATAACAAAAAGATATAGTAGGCATTCTCACCTTAAAAAGAATGTTCTCCCTCTTTCAAACATTCAAACATTCTCTTCCTAAAATCTAGACCAATTTCCTTAAAGACAAAACAAACATGATGGTTCCAAAAATACAAAACAAACAACAAAGAAAAACTCCCTCTATCTATATGCTTTCTTCTAACAAATCACCCAAAATATTCAAACATAAATTCAGTTAACATAACTTAGGGTTACATGTTCTCTTAACAAATTGAGAAAAGCAAGAAAGGAAGGATAGTTGCCGGAGATTCCTAAAATAAAAACTCTAAACTAATACCAATGTTAGTTCATAAAATAAATTCCCCCTCAGCAAAAGCATGTTGAATAAAACAAAAGGAATGATAGAGATACATTACAGTTAATGATACCAATTGATGCCAATTATTATAGTTTCTTAAACTACAAATCTATTTAGAAAAAACTTCAGCTCCTCTTCAAATTCTACAACTGTAATTACCATTTGATTTTCCATTTTGATCAACTTCTAAATCTGTAAAATTAAACTTTCTTTAGTACTTATTTTCTTTTGGGTCCTTGGAGGTTAGCAGTACAAACATGCTCATCTCTCAACCTAACATAGTAAAAGTATGCTTTATGATTATAATTTCCATAATAAAAGCATTACCAAACAAATACTTTCTTTAGCTCTTGTGTAGAGTATGAGTGAGGTGGCATCCTAAAGGATTGATGCTTAAAACATGAAGGAACCCTTGCATTCTTGACATGCCTAGTTCTATAAATAAAGGCATGATTTATCTTTGGCCTGTGAGAGTGAGAGTGAGAACAATTATGATGATGCACATGTAACTTTTGTATATGCACCCTAGAATGAGTGTGATCGTGTGTAATTTTTCTTTTAGGTGTAAAGTGCAACACATTTTGCTTCTTTGGCTTATAAGATGCATACATATAAGCATGATTAGCCTTTTGCCTAAGCTTTTTAGTGTATGTGTGTGTTAGTGTTGTGCTCTTAGGCTTTGCATTGACATTAGCCTTTTGTGAAGAGCTTTTGATTCAACACCTTGGAGACTACGTGTTCAAGTAACAAACACACTTATAGAAGTGAAGGAAAAGGTATGATTATATCTAATGCCATGTTTCACACCAGTATCTCTTTAAGAGCCTAAAAGTAAATCCAATTTTTCTTTTCCTTTAGTAAAATTTGAAAGAGAGTTTTTCAAATCCAAAACTTCATTTTTTAAACTTTCATTTTGTTTGGAAAGAATTTCATAATTTTTTTTAAAGTTAAACTTTTCATTTTTCCTTTCCAAGGCATCATTTTTCATTTTAAAAAATTCCCTTTCATTAAAATATAAAAAAAGTGCTTTTAAAAGCAATTTCATCTTTTCTTTTCTCAAACAGTCAACTTTTTCAAGAAGCTCATCTTTAATTTTAGAAATAGAGGAAATTTCATTTTTCAATAACTCATTTTCATTTCTCAAAATCTTATTTCTATAAATCTAAATCATTATTTGTTGATTTCAGAGCCTCAATCAGATTTTCTATTGTGATCATATTTTTAATATCATCATCAAGTTCACATACCTCATTAGGAGAGTCCCTATTCGATTCATCCTCCATGGCCGTTAGACATATAGCTTTCGCTTTCCTTTTGGCCTTCCTCCTTTTTATCCTTTATTGTAGGGGAATTCATCATCACTTATGGATGTGGAATTCATTAAGCTCCTTCTCCTCCTTTCCTTTTGATAGTGGTCTTCTAGCTCCATGGACATATTGCTTCATCTTGTTTAAGTTGGTCCATTTTTGAGAAAGCTTTCACAATAAGAAGACATAATGATTGCCATGATCGTGTACCTCTTACACTTAAGCTTTAAAAGAGAAAGACATAATGATTTCCATGATCATGTATCTCTCACACTTAAGCTTCAAAAGAGGAAGACATAATGATTGCCATGATGTGTACCTTTTACACTTAAGCTTTAAAAAAGGTTAGACTATAATACTAATTTTTGGAATGAGTGGCAGATGAGGCAACCCAAGAGGGGGGAGGGGTGAATTGGGTGTAAATAAAAATAAACACAAACAAAACAAAAAGCAAACATATAAATCAAACACAATGATTTTTATAGTGGTTCAACAACATGCCTATTCCACTTTCTAAACTTTCACTTTGGTCTTTCTATTCTTTTTTTTGGCTTAAGGACAAAACCTTCCCTTTTCTAGGCTAAGGAAGAACCTTCCCTTTTACAGGCTCAAAGACAACCTTTCCTTTGGTATTTTTCTATGCACAATACCAACCTTTATAACCACTAAAAAGGATAGATCTAAACAATGTTTATGCCCCTCAAATTAGGTAGCTAATACACTAATAGTGTTCAAGAAAACCTACTCTTAAAAAGAATGACAAAAAATAATCCTGACTCTACCCAAATATAAAACAACACCATAAAAGGTTTGCACAAAGAGTTACAATGATGTTCACACTTGTTCACAAGGTTTTTCTGACCTTTCTATCCTTAAAAAAAATGCTCTTTATAAAGCCAAACTCTAAAACTAGATGTTGAAAAATTTGATGTTCAGTCTGACAGTTTTTCTATAAAACTAGCTTCTAGAGATGACAACACTCATTGTTCTTCATCAACCCTTGTTGAGTATGTAACAGTTATTCCAATGCCTGTTGATTATCATTTAAACCTGTTGGCTTTAACAACAACACCTGTTGGAGTAAGAATAATGCCCGTTATTCATTTATAGAAAGCTTTAACATAATGCTCTATTTTTCAAACTTTGCACAGTTGCTTTTCATATATGTTGAGCAATTTACAATGCACGTTGGAAACTCGTTCAACACTTGTTAAGAAGGACCAACGTCCATTTTAAGTTCTAGAAGCTTTAGCCTGAGCTTGGACACTTTTTTCACGCATGTTGCAAACATGCAACGTTTGTTGCTAGGCCAAATAAACACCTATTGCAAAACTACAATGCCCGTGGTAAGGTCCAGCACATATCAACCTGGAGCACTTCTCCATTGCTCGTTGTAAAAAGACAATGCCCATTGTGAGGTTCAGAAGACTTTGGTAATTTGTAACATCCAATCAACATCCATTGTTCATTTTTCGATACCCATTGCATGGTCCAATGCCCGTTGAACTTGCATAACACATTTGAACTTGTTTTGTCTCTTTAACATTTTTCAGGTCTTGGGGTCACATGTTCTACAAACATTCTACCCTTAGCATTCACAACAATCTCCCTTTTTAACATTTGCCAGGTCTGTTCAAATTATCCAAAAACATTAAAGTGTAAACATTAGAACTTCTCTTATTTTTGTTATTATTTTGTTATCATTCAAAATAATAGTTTTGTTATCATTTAAAAAAAATCATTCAAAGCAGATGAGTGAGTTTAATGCCTTGCGATCACATTTTCTTCAAATATTCTCCCCTAGCATTAAACAAATAGAACACAACTATATCATAAAATTATTATATATACACATTAGAATCCAATAATGGCTTTTACGCACCTTTGATGCAATCTGTTTCAATATGATCATAGTTTGATTAGGTTTTACGTTCTTAGCCATATCTCAAATTGTACAGATACAATTGCAAAACTAATTTACCAGCAGATACATAACAATAAAGAAAAATTCTTCATGTTTAACACATTATCTAATTCAATCTACAAAGTCATCAAAATAAATGATCAATGTCAATGTGAGCAGGTTTCAATATGTTGAAAATTAGTCACAATGAAGGAGCAATATCTCCTCACCCACAATACATTTAGCAAAACTATTTTGTAAAAATGTATATGAGACATAAATCTACAACTTTAAAATTTGGAACATCATAAATCTACAACTTTAAAATTTGGAACATCACTAAATTACCATTCTATTGCCATCAAATTCTTGGAAAATAAAAGTAAGAGATTAAACAGGTTTTATCAAGTTCAAGGTCAAGGGCAAGATTGTTCTTTGGGATTTTCTTTTTCTATTTGTAATAGGTTTCTTCCATTTTGTTTTTTCTTCTTCTCTTAGGATGAACTTTCTTATTAAGGGGATTAGGGCGAAAACCCAACATTTCATCATGATTATATAAGGAGATTTTTATTTCAATTGTGTAGGATTTCTTGATTTAATGTGTTTGAACTTGTATGACTTGATTATATAATTACCACATATATTTAAGGTTGAGATCCTAGATCATGGAGCGAAAATGAAAGTCTAGGATTAGTTATAACACAATAAACTAGAGAATTAATTCCATGAGAGTAGGATTAATATATAGAGATATTCAAGGAATATTCATAGTATCTAACGCATTGTTATTGAGTTTTATGACCATGAGAGTAGATATAATCTCAGTAATAATAGACTTAATTTGCTTGAAAAGGATTATTGGATAATTTAGGAAATCTATCTTCAGGGATAATCCATTCACTTGGGAAATAAATTCTTGTGTAAATTGTGAAAAGTGTTGTGGAGTCACCTGAATTCTCTAGAAAACAATTGCATAAGAATTTTCCTTTAACTAAATTATGTTTTGTTAATTATTTTAGAATTTGTAGATTTTAGATTAAATATTTTTTCATTATTCTTTTATTAGATAGTAGAAAAATTTCATTCTTTGGTATGTACGAAATTTAATTCTCATAAAAATAATATCTACTTTTCAATACATTACTTGAAAGATTTGTATACTTGCAAAGGTTTTACTCAGCAACACTCACCCACTTGTCATTGGCTATTTGTTTTTGGATATCAATTTGGGTCGTGTATATGTAGTAAGACTTGTTCAGTTTAATGAAACTCTTTTTCCATTTAATGTGTCCAATCCAACATCCAATGTGCAAAGGCAGCCCTTCAATTCACCATGGTTGACAGTAAGCGCATCATCTTCAACAGTCCAAAGTACACCAAATTCTGAACCTATGCCATCCAATTTATCCAACTCTTTTAACCCACATCAGTCCCCATAACCACAAACACCATCCCAATCCCATTTTTCATCTAGCACTGACACACAGCCCAGTCCCCCCTCTCATACATCACATGAACCACCACCATTACCTGGTCTCAATGTAGTTGTAGACCTCCGCAAATATTCAGCTCCACCCCATGACACCCGTACACATCACATGCAACTAGGACCCACCACCATTGAAAAACGCCAAGCTTATTCCACCACTCACAAACTGAACTCCACCAACTTTCTCTAAACCGTACCGAATACATTTAAACAAGCCACTAAATACCCTGAATGGAATAATGCTATGACTACCGAAATTAATGCACTCCTTGCCAATTCCACTTGAACTTTGGTCCCTAAACCTTTAAATGCTAATATTGTGGGAAGTAAATGGATTTTCAGGATCAAAAGGAACTCGGATGGGATTGTTGAATGTTATGAAGTGTGATTGGTGGCTCAAGGCTTCATTAAAAAATTGGCTTTGATTACAAAGAAACATTTAGTCTAGTGATCAAAGTAACCACAATCGGCACTATTTTGGTAATTGCCACCATAAATGGGTGGCCCATGCGATAATCAGACGTTTCCAATGCATTTCTCCATGGCTATCTTTCAGAGAAAATATATATGGCCCAACCTCCTGGATTTATTGATGAATCCAAACCAGATTATGTGTCTCTTACACAAATTGATTTATTGTTTAAACAGGCTCCAAGGCCTGGTTTCATCTCCTAAGCCATTACTTACATTCTTCAAATTTTATTGGCTCTAAGGCTGACCACTTTTATTCTTTCTATGCAATGGTGCTGACATTGTTTTTATCATTGTATATGTTGATGATTTGGTGGTTACAGGTTCAAATGAGAATTTGGTGCTTGATATTATTGCCAAGTTAAAGTAAGAATTTCCCATTCGTGATCTTGGCACGCTTCATTATTTCTTGGGTTTGGAAGTTCAGAAGCAACAAAATGGCTTGCTGGTGTATCAACATAAATATATCTATGATCTATTGCACAAAACGGGTATGATGGACTCAAAGCCATGTCTAACACCTATTGCCACTAAGCCACCGCTAGTGAAAAATCACGGTGCACCAATTTCTGAGGATGAACAATACTGCCAATTTGTTGGAGCTTTGCAATATATAACTACCGGGCTAGACATTGCTTATAGTGTGAATAAATTATGTGAATTCATGCATTCTCCAAGTCAAGAACATTGGATTGCTCTAAAAGGACTACTACGGTATCTTCAGGGTACAAAGGCAAAAGGGTTAGCTTGTGTTTGGGAGGGAGGAAAAATGGGAGGGCAGGGAAAATATATGAAATTTTCTTTCATGCCATTTTCTCTCCAAAATAGAGAGAAAATATGGAAGAATGAATGAATTTTGCTGAAATGACCATTCTGTCCCTGGATATTGTAAAAAATTACAAAATTTGAGCGAAAACCGGACCAAACCGAAAAATCAACGTTCGGTTTGATCCTTTAATAAAATTGTTTTATTCGGTTATAATTATAAAAAAAATTCGGTTTTCGGTTTTTGGCTCAGTTTTTTAGATAGAAAACTTAAAAAATTGAATTAACCGAAGTAATTTAATAAATCTAACTCATTTGAATCGAACCAAATTTAAGATATATGTAATTTAATTGAAACAAACTGAACCGAACTAAATTTTTTATAAGATTGATTTGGTTCGATTTATAGACACATAAATTTCGGTTTAATCATTTGTTTATTTCGATTTTCTAAAAAATTTTGGTTCGGTTCGATTTTAAGAATAAAAAATTTGATTTATTAAAATTTGGTAAAAAATTGAACTGAACCTATCGAACTGCCCGTTTGCTCACCCCTAATACAGGGACCAAAGTTGTTTCATTTATTCTCATCTTCACTCGATAATTCTCGGATAATATTTCAATATTTAAAAAATATTTTTGTTACATTTCAATATTTAAAAAATGTATTTAAAAATATTTTTAAAAAATAAATTTATTGAAAAATATTTTTTTGTTACATTTCAATATTTAAAAAATATAACTCAATCTATAAATACATTTTTTAACATTTCAAATATAAAAAATAATTTTAAAATTTTTTTCGTATTAACATTATATTTATCATTATATAAATTTTAATTTCATATAAAATCAATTAATTTATTGAAGTATTATGTTACACGGATAGTGTTTAGGGTGGCGATATTGATGACCGACGTTCCACAAGTGGGTAGAGAATTTTTCTAGGCAAGTCACTCATTTCTTACATGGCAAAGAAACAATCCACAGTCTCTCGGTCATCTACTGAAAGTGAGTATAAAGCTATTGCAAATGCCACTCAAGAAATCTTGTGGCTTCGATCGCTTGTTAGTGAACTGGGCTTCTTACCCGACAAGACAAGCCTCTGCTGCGATAATATTGGTGCCATATACCTTACCTCAAACCCGCTTTCCATGGACGGGCAAAGCACACATTTTCATTTTGTGCACGAACAGGTTGCCAATGGTACTATTCATGTGTGGTTCGTTTCCTCTCAAGATCAGCTTGCAGATCTTTTTACCAAGCCCTTGTCCATCACTCGTTTTCAACAACTATGTTCACAACTTCCTCTTTGTGATGCCCATGGCCTGGCCAGGGGTGTTAGAGTTATTCCTACAGTGATATTCTCATCTATAACAGCCCATTAATATCTCAACAACATGCTAAAGCTTATCTTCATTTTGTTATATCTGTTGTAATGGTGTAGATATACTCTTTCTTATCTTTATCACTTTAGACTCTATGTATTATAAATAGCATTGTAATTCAATCATGATTAATACATAAAACACAAGTTTTTCACATATTCACAAATATAACTTTAATACTTTTTAATGTATAACATAATATATTTTCATAAAATTTAATTCTCAAATATAAAAATATTTTTATTAAAATTGCAAATAATTTATATACAAGATTTTTATATCAATGGATATGTCAAGAATAATTAAACAATATAAAAATATTTTTCTTCATTTAAGAATCTAAATGCCTAATAAATTAAATATAAATGATAATATTTAATAAAATACATTAAAAAAATGCTACATGTTAAGATCTTTATATTTTTTCATTGCTTATGTGTTAAAATATTGAAACTATAAATTTGATAATGTATTAATTAAAAAATATATACTCTCTTTCTCTCTCTCTCTCTCTCAATCTATCTGTCTATATATATATATATATATATATATATATATATATATAAATGACTTGAGAACTAAATTATACACTGATGAAAAACAAATAATTTTATAAAAATAGATTTAAAATAAATAACTTAGTGCAAAATAAAATTTAGATTAAAACAAAGATATACCTGCAATAAATTTGAATATTCATATAATTAGATTTAACTAATAAATTAATTACTGTAGATGTTACAATGTCAAATATGTTATATTATAGTATCACAATTAACATAATTTTAAATATATAAATAATAATTTCATTAGTATGTAATTATTTATTACTTTAGATAATTTTTATATTAATAAAATTATCTAAAATAATGATAAGAAATAATTAATAAATTACATATATAATTTAGGATTTTTTTATAATAGTACAATAATGTATACATTATTGTAGAATTTATTACTAATTATTTTAAAAGTAATGATAAAAATTAATTTTGAATGTAGAAAATAAACTTGAGATATTCACTCAAAAAATATGGAATATGTCGTAAAATGCCATTATAAAAATAATGTATAAACATCTAAATCTATAATTTATTACCCAAAAGTTTGTGTTATGTGTGAAATATTAATATCTTGTTTATTATATTGGTGGTTATTGAACCTTTTGATTATAATTCTTGTTTTTATATAACTTTTATATAAGAATTTTAAGTTTGACCTTATATGTTTTTCACATTATACTTGAAGAATATTTAAACAGAGTTTAGAAGGTTTTTCAATATGTCAAAATACTAAGACTCAAGTGAACAAATCTTTGATTCAAGTAAGTGACTTAAATACTGCCAACGATGGTGGATGTCATTCCAACAATCGTTGAATGTACACCAACAAGCATTACAGATTTGTCAATGACAGTTGAAACATGTTATTAGAAGAAATTAGAAAGTTTGCCAAGTCTTCTGTAATTCCTAATGATGGTGGAAAAATGTGTCAACGAGTGTTAAAGTTCACCAATGCTAGTGGGAAATTCTCAATGGAACTAGTTAACTATTATGTAAGTACTAACTTGAATGAAATTAAAACAATAGGCGTGGGCAGCAGACAACAAGTTTTGAAGCTTATTCTTGATGAAACTTCTATGATTGAAGAAAGGATTGCAATGATGGTAGTCATTATAATGAGGTGTTAAAAAATACCTAATGGCTATTAAGAATTTTTGCTAGATGATACTAAAGAAGCTATATATAAAAGCTTGAAGTTGATGACTATTGAAAAGATCACAATGAACATTGATCATCTTTTAATTAGAGTTAGATCATCTTGATGATGGTGGACAAGAAAGATGCTATGGTACTCAACGACCATTAAAGCAAGACCTAAAATGCTTTGATCATTTAACAACCATGGTGATCACTCCAATGACCATTGATAAGGTAATTAATGACTATATTAAGAGGTTGGACAATGCTCTCAATGTGAGCACCAATTGGTTTTTGTTCCAATCTCTATGTAAAGATCCAAACTTTGAAAATCTATATGATAAATGTTTTGTATGATTGTGAGACATTTTTCTTAAGATTTTACAACTTAAAAGAGCATTCAAAAGTGATTTAAGTTCAATTATTTGAACCAGGGTTACTTCATATGCATATGAAAGTTATTTTTTGATGAATGAAAAGCAGTAACAAAGCTTTAATAGCAACATTGTGTTCAACCCTTTCTCAAGCATATTAAGAAGTTTGTATTTATCACTTGTAAGTGAAATGCTTGGGTGTTGAGCATATTCCATTCAACAATTCTTACAAACCTTAGGTAAAGATATTCTTGAATTAGGAACAACCTTTAAATCATATACTTATGAAAGGTTTAAGATAGTACTTGCAAACTATCTTGAAAAAGACTTGAATGGTGCCCATAAACTATGGTATGGGCTCTTAGGTGGTGCCTAGTAATTCACGTTGGAAAGGTTCATATGGTGCCTAGTTCAATTCTCTTATGTAAAGGTTTCAATAACACCGAAAAACTTTTTTTTTAATGGAAATTTCTAGTGAAGTCTAAAGGAGATGATTAGGTTTAGTTTAAGCTAAACCTTTATAAATGTTAGTGTATTGGTGATTGATTGATTCTCTCTACTTTTTATTTGAAAAATTTTAACTTGCCACTACCCTATTCAATCCCTCCTTTTTATGGCATTTTAGAACAAAATTTGGTTTTAAAGTTAGTCTCTTTGCTCAAGCTTAAGTGCAAGGAGCAAAGATGAAATGACAATTCAAGAGAAATCACAATCGATCCATAAAGTCCTATTCTTTAAAGGTGATGAATATGGTTATTGGAGGAATAAAATGGAGATATTCCTAGATAGTGAGAAACCATATATCTTTAGGATATTATGAAAAAAGGAAAAGAAGTTCCCATCAAGCTTGTAGTCTAAAAAGGAAGAGTGAATGGATAGCTAAGGTGAAGAAAGCTAACCTCAAAAATAGCAGAGCTGTGCATATCTTATTCTATGTATTCCATAAATCTCAGTATGCCAGGCTACAAATATCTACATCATCAAAAGATATTTGGGAAACTCTTCAAATCTAATGTGAAAGAACTAATAAGGTGAAAAATAAAAAGATTCAAATACATACATATAAGTATGAGACATATGCATTCCAAATAAATGAGTCTATAACTTAAATATATAATAGGTTTATTAAAATTGTGAGGGCACTAAAATGGTTGGGGATGGTCTACTTGAATAAAGACATGAAGGCCAAACTCCTCAGAAGACTTCCCAAAGGGAAGTGAGAAGTTAAAAGAACTTCCATAGAGGAAGCTAAAAAGCTAGAAACACTTACTCTAGATGAACTTATTGGCAAGCTACTAACACATGAAATCACTCTTAAGAAGCCGATTGGAGTTGAAAGTTAAAGAAAGAAAGACAAGGCTCTCAAAGCCGAAGAGGTTATGTATTGAAACTCCTTTTAATTTGTCATTAACTTCTCATAGTTAAAGTGATAACTACAGTGAAAATGATCAATTGGCACTTATCACAAATCACATGAAGGATTTCTTATCCAATAAGAAAGGGAAAATGAAGAAGGGATATAGGAAAAATAGCTCAAGAAACTAAATAATTTGCTATAGGTGCAATGAAAAAGGGACACTTAAAATTAGATTGCCTAAAGAAAAGAAAGCACAAACAACCTCAAGGAAGCATAAGTTCAAAAAGAGGAAGAAACCTTTGAAGCTATATAAGATGATTTTACAACATTAAAAACTAAAAGCTTAGATGACGAAAAAAAGATTGCAAACCTATGCTTTATGGCAATTGATAATGTTGATTACTCCTCATATGACTCTGAAAGTGGACTTGAAAGTGAAAAGAAATTGAAGTAAATCCCTTTGATTTTTACTCTAAGGAAGATTTGTATAATCTTATTATCAAGCTAACTAAGAGTTATGATTGAAGTTTTCCTCTTATTTTCTTAAAAAGAAGCACAAAGCATTAAAAGATCCACTCAATAATCTTGACTCCTTAATTGATGAGGATGAACCTCTAAAGATTGAAAACAATAATCTTGAAAATAATATTTCCAAATTCTTTAAAGGAAAGGAGATACTAGACTCCATCCTTAAAGTACAAAGGAGTTCATATATCAAATATAGTTTAGGATACAATACATCTTCATCTTTTACTCCTTCTACTTCACAAACTACCTTTGTGAGAGCCAAACATACTAGGACACCTAGTGTTCCCAAAATTAGACAGTTAATAATTTTATAAAAGAGAAATGCAAATGCCAAAACAAATGTTGAAAAATAGATGTCTCACCAAACCTCGCACACTTATAAGAGATCTACACCTATAAAGGTAATTCATGCATATATGTACTAATCTTATAAGCCTAGAAGGCAAAATGTACAAAGGCATGACTTAGGACATGTACTAAGGTACTATCACAACATGTCTAGACACAATCACAATAATGTGAAACTGCCTCACAGAAAAGTACTGATAAAGGGACATACCTAACACTTTAGAGGTCATATAACTTATGGCTATACTCCTTAGAGATATGCACCTAGGCATATTGCTTAAAAAAGCCCTTTCTCTAAAAAATAGTTAGTGCATACTACTCATAGAGCTAAAACTCATGCATACTTTGATGGAGAATGTTCTTATTATGGCATATATGGTTAGATGCCATTCTAGAAGGCATGATGAGCAGGTTGCTAAAGCTAACCCACAAGGACCATAAAGGATTTGGATACTTAAAAATAAATGAATCTTTTATCTTATAGGTGTGCTTGCAATCCAAAGCAAAAAGAAGGAATGATATCTTGGTAGTGGATGCTCTGAGCACATGATAGGTGACATAAAGTTCTTCTCTAGGCTTGAAAAAATTGAAAGACTTGGCAATGTCTCTTTTTGTGATAATGAAAAAGCAAAGATTGTAAGAATAGGTAAAGTTTGTAAGAATGTTGATTCACCCATTCTTAATGGTCTTATTAGTTAATGGTCTCAAACATACCCTTTTACGTATGAGTCAATTATGTGATAAAAGGTTAAAAGTTATGTTTGAACTTCAAACTTGTTATGTGTCAAGAATGAGTGACAACAAATTATCGCTTATTACTAGGAGAGTCCATAATATTTGTGTTCTTGATTTAAACTTTAACTAATAAAGATGTCAAGTGTCTTGTTACTATAGTGGATGAAGGATGGACTTAGAATAGAAGACTTGGACATACAAGCATGGAGTTGATCAACAAGTTAAGGAAAAAGAACTTGGTGGAAGGCCTTCTTAAGATTAACTTCTCCAAACAAGTAAATAAGTTAAAAAGGATGTCAAAGAGATAAATAAGTCAAATCCTCATTTAAAGCAAATAATAAGGTAACATCTACTAGACCTCTTCAATTATTGCATATGGATCTCTTCGACCTTACTAGAGTTGTTAGTTTGGTGGCATGCATTATGCGTTTGTTATTATAGATGATTTTTCTAAGTTTGCACAATTTCTTTTCCTCCTTTATAAAAAGTCTTATTTTGATGCTTTTAAGTCTTTTGCCAAAAGAATCAAAATCAAATGGATTTAAAATCTCAGTCATTGGAAGTGATCATAGTAGATAATTTAAAAATGCAAAGTTTCAAAATTTTTATGATAAAAATGAAATTTCGTATAACTTTTCAACACTTAGAATCCTTAATAAAATAACATAATAAGGAGGAAAATAGAACTCTTTAAGAAATGACTAGAACTATGCTCAATGAGTACCTAAATACTTTTGAGGAGAAGCCATAAATACCTCATGCTATATTTTAAATAGAGTTCTAGTAATACCTATTTTAAAAAACCGTTACGAGTTATGGAATTAAAGAAAAACCAAAATTGCATGCTTTAGAATTTGTAAGTGTTTTATTCTAAATGCTAAAGACAATTTTAGGAAATTTGACTCCAAATCTGATTAGCGAATCTTCTTGGATTATTCTACTTTAGTAAAAGATATATAGTCTTCAACAAAAGAACTCTTGTTACAAAAAAGTTAATGCATGTTATTTTTGATGAGGCTTACCAAACTTCTTCTAGAAAGGTGGAAGATATTGATGATCTTGTAAGCTCCATAAGCTTAACATTAGAGATAAAATAAAAGGACAAGAAGGACAGGTAAAAGGAAGATGATTATTCAAATGAGGCTTCACTTCAACATCTCTAAGTGTAAGATAAATGGTTAAATAACTAAAGAAGGATTGGATATATAAGAAGGATCATCCCAAAGACCTCATCACTGGTGATCTAAGGACTTAGCTAGATCCTCCCTCAGAAAAACATGTAATAATCTTTGTGTGATAGAGTAGTAAGAAGCAAAATGTAGTTGCTTTATCAATAGCTAAAGCAGAACATGTTGTTGCAGGATTACATTATACATAAATTATATGGATGAAAGAATAATTAATTTATTATAATATTATTATTGATCATGTAGCCATCAAGTGTGATAACACTAATGCAATCAACTTGACCAAGAACCTTATCCAACATTATAAAAGTAAGCTTATAGACATTAGACATCATTTCATAGTAGATCTTATAAACAATGGAAATATTGCACTTGAATTTGTTTATACTAACCGTTAGTTAGAAAATATATTCATTAAAGCTCATTGCGATGAAAGAATGCAATTCATCAAGAGAGAGTTAGGAATGATTAATGGTAGTGCCTTATGAAAGCTAAGTCAGGTATGCTCTAATCTCTCGCTATAATGTTGATTCGTGATCATTTGTGCTATATTCTATTTGATTGATCACAACTAAAGCTTTTAGAATTTTAGCTAAAAGTCTAGTTTGTGAACTAGTTAAATTAAAATGTCCAACTTAGTTAAGTTTATGATTTTATAATCATGGAATTAAATTATCTCAAATCATCATGTTTTTGAAAAAAAATCTTAAAAGTGTAACTTATCAAGAAAGACCTTCAACAGTCATTGTGGGCTTAACAATAGTCATTGAATAAGCTAGGGGATTACCTAATTGATCTTAGCAAGGAACCACGATTATTGCTAAATTTCCACAATTGTTGGAAGAAGTTTTCAATGATGGTTGTGAATGGATCATGATCGTTAGATAACTGAGTACAATTAATTTGGTTCCAATGGTCATGTTTCTATATATATATATATATATATATATATATATATATATATATATATCTTGCTATATTTTTTCATACTTACAAAATCTCTCTTAAGTTACAAATTTCTCTCAAATCTTCTTAAAATTTCTCTTGTGTCTCTCCATAAAACTTCTCAATTCTCTCAATCAGAAGGATAAATGGCATTAAAGCACTCAACCATAAAACGTTTCAAATGGCAGAGTAAAATCCTTAATCATACTTAACCTAAGTATAAAGGAGAATTTAACATCAATTTTGGATACTAAGAGGAGATAAAAGGAAAATGTGGAACCATCTTCTGCTCCACTTGCACCTAAAAGACTATGGAAAGATTTAAAAGGAAAATGAAAGGCTAAAATGCAGATTGTAGAAATAAAGCATGAGACACATACTAGGGTTCCTCAAATCATCATATCAAATCAAATTCCTAAATAAAGGATAGGCTGAACTTGGCTTTAAAATACTGAAACAAAGAATTAATGGTTGAAAGTTTATTGATTAGAAGGATCTCAAATGGTACAAGTTGGCTGAATAAGTAAATAATTTGATGCAGAGGATAGGTTAGGAATTTTCTCAAAAATCAAAGAACCTATATACCTTGAGCTAATAATGGAATTCCTAGTAATATTAGGGGTGCTAAATGATTATTGTGATATGATTGAGACATTCAAAACCATACTTTTTAGACTCTTAAGAAAAATTTACAAGATGATCCTCAAAGATATCTCACAATACTCCAAAGTGGCTGCGTACTTTGAATAACCTCCAGTCTTTTAGCTCTAATTGATTGAATTATGGCAATCCATCATCAGAGGAAGCTTTAATTACTAATCCACTAATAGAAAACTTTTAAAATCAAAAGCCATGCCATGCAGGTAACACACAGGTTCATAGTGTGAAACATAAATGAAATAGGACAGTTTAATGGAAATTCATATAAGACCTCTTCTACTTATAGTTGCATGGTAAATAAAAAAAAAGATAGAAACTCCATAGCTATTGAAGAAGAGATTAGAATCTCAAATGGACAAAACTAATTCCTTTGTGATGGCTCATTACGTCATAAGAATTGCCTAGTGTGTAAAGGTAATTCTAAAAAAAGAAGAAGATGATTGAAATAAACTTCCTTCTGTAGCTGCTACTAACTAATAAGCCCGTCAGTGAAAAGATGCTCATTAGTATAAGCATTCTCAAGGGATAAGGGAATGAGCTTATTGTTGTTACTAATGAAACCATTGAGGCTACTTAAAAAAAGGATGGAAACCTAAAGGATGTGTATAAAGTAGGTATGAAGGTAACAACCAAAATTAGATCAACATCAATATAAGTGTTAGCCTCTTATACTCCTCAAACTTAAGGGTTACCGCTTTTAGTTTGAAGAGAAGATTTTGCTATAGTTAAGCATGAGTAATGCAACTGTAAGCAAATTAGAGAATAAGATTACATCCTTACAAGCAAAAGCAAACAAACTAAGTGTATGGATTAGGAATGCAATTCAGACCTTCCATTAAATGATTGATGGTCTTAATCTACACCATGGCTCACTTTTAAAAGGAAAGCGAAAGAATGATAAGGATAATAAAGATGATTCAAGTCATTCCCTTCATGAATAGATCCTAAAACTATCTTCAATCCTTCAGTCATAATACTTTCATCCAAATCTCCTTCATTCTTTTTTTTTTCTCTTTATCCTTTTTTATATTTTACATTTTAAAATTTCAACCTACGTTTACAAATTTACTAATAAGTGGATAATATATCATTATTTCTATGTGATTTACTTAAGATTTTTATGCTTTATTTATAATATATCTTTTTTATGTCTTACATTGTCTATAGTTTCCTTCTATTTCAAACATTTATTCTCATTTCATTTTTTTGATAATGAAAAAAGGGGCAGTGAACATAAAAAGGAACTTACAAAAGGAGTGAAGGATAAACATACAAAATGAAAGAAATATGTTTGTCATAAAAGATAAAGGGGGAGACACGATTGTATAAAAACTTGAGGTGTATAATTACTTAAACCATAATATAAAAAGGAAGACATGAGAAATTTAAATTTAAAGTAAAATTGATCTAGGATTTGCATACATTATTTGTTATCATGAAAAAGGGGAAGAGCATGTTGAACCTTTTAATTTCTAATTCTTATTTTGATGATTACAAATTAAAGGTTAAATAATTTATCTTTTGTGCAAGAATTTCAAGTTTGACCTTATAGGCCTCTTACCATGTGCTTTAAGAACATTTAAGTATAGTTTGAAATGTTTTCTTACATGTAAAAGAGTAAAAATCAAGTGGACAAATCTTAAACTCAGGTGAGTGACTTTGATGACAAGTGCAAGCTATATAAAAAAAATCCTTGAGTTATAAGTGCACAGGTCAAAAGTAACAAAGTGTACTTTGCAAGTATGGATAACAGTCCCATGATAATTTAGTTTAAGTACTATCTTATACCTTCTAAAGTGTACTTTGCAAGTATTGATATTAATCCTATGAGAGTACTATCTTGTACCTTATATTATCTAAAGATTCAATAACAAAAGAGAAGTTTAATTGAAAACAAAGCAAATTAAAAAAACTAATGAAGATGAGAGGTAATCAATGGATAAGATTAGTTAGGGGTTTAATTTCACTTGATAACCTTATATGGGTAGCTTAATCGTTATCTAGTTGTTTCATGTAACAAGTACTACTATCAAGTCATTAAGATGGTCAATTAATCCCTTTTAAGTAGAAATTGACATACAAGAACATGTTAGCTAAAAATTCCTTGACTCAAAAGCCAAACATAATATAATTGCCTCTTACTTTAAGGCTCTAGAGATAATAATGATTTGTTAAGGTTCCTCAACTCTATAACAAAGCAAGAAAATTGTTAAAATCTTTGTTTCATGAAAAGCACCTCTCGATTGTCTATTCACAAAACTAAGATAATTTATAGTTAGTTGATCAAATAATAAATACTCAATAATTGCTAGTATGATCAATGCAAGAAACCAAATATATTTACCAATGAAAGTCATATAAGATCCACTTATAACCCTAGCTAATGAAAATTTAGTTCATAATGCAATAAAGAAAAGAAAAGAAAGTAATAATTCAACTCCAAGAATAGCCATGAACTTCTTCTTGATTGCTTGATTTCTTATACCTTTTTTCTCTAGAAACTTGATGTAGCTTTTCTTCCATAATGAATAAATAAAACTCTTCCTTTGGTTCTCCCCTCCTGCCTTAATTTTGGCATATTTTCCTCTTTAAATAGTATCTTTATTGTCTCATGCAAGAATGGAAAATCCTCCCTCTAAAAAGGAAAAGAAAAACCCTTATAAAGAAATTGCATTTTTTTTTTTTTACTTTAAAGGAGTTTGGCCATCAAAGCACGATCGTGCAACCTGCATGGTGCCTAGCAATCTTGGTCCTACCAAGGCACACGACTGTGTGATATGGCCATGCGTCTCCTTCAGCTACTGCTTCTTTGGTCTTTTTGAGGCGCCTGATTGTGTGCCTAGACCACATGACTGTGCATTTTAGATTTTCATTCCTTCTTTTGCTTGTCTTCACTTTTCAGCTGCAAAACATCCATTTTTATGCATTAGGTTTATTTTTATGTCAAATTCAATGGAAATGCATGTATTTCATGATGAATAAGCCATACAAATAAGATAATTAATCCACTAAACAAATTTCTCTATACTTCAATTATTGCTTGTCCTCAAGCAATTGTTTTCTTGCCAAAGCATAAAACATCTCTTATAGTTAGAGTTGCGTATTAAGAATTTCAAGGGGATGATTTATCTTAACTACAATCATGTTTTTCTTTACTTAAGTAATTTCACTTAAAATAATAACAAGTTCCATACCAATCATACCCAATTCGCAATTGATTAAACATAAAAGAGTGTGTGTGTGACTCGTCATCATAGTTCACTCTCTACTTTGATTCTTTTTCATATTCACTTTAAGTAAGATTCTTCCTCGATTCTTAAGAATCATATATGACCATATGCAAAACTAATTTACCTTTCTCCACTAATGTAGAACCTAGTAACCTTAATAATCATGAGGTCCTTAATAGCTTGTAATATAAGGCTTGGCGTTGAGCTTACTAAAGAGTGGTCAAGTTCAAAGCAAGAGAAGTTTAGCTAGAACAATGGTTAAGATAATAGTATGATTTTGAAAGATCAATATATATTACTACTCAAATTTATTGCTTGAAGAACATCCAAAACACCTTCTTTTTTTTTTTTTTCTACTTTTTAAGTGGCTCAATTCTTCTTTTGATTCCCCTTTTATTGCTTTGCTCTTTTTTTTTAAAGAAACCTATGAGATTAGCATATTTCAAGCTATCATTATGCCACCTTCCAAATTTGAATGAACCTTTATGGTGCGAAAGATATAACAATAGATAAGTTCTTTTATCCATTCTTCAATATGGATGCACCTGAATGATCTAATGCATTACATACCATTGTATAATAAAGTTCTAAGATAAGAGAGGTAAAAAATTATTTTGGCTATATGGTTATGATGTCGGATATGGGTAAAGGAAAGAACAGTTAAATAATACTCTTTAAGGAGTATTCATTGTGGTTCAAAAGGCTAACTAGGGATAATGTGATAGAGGTGTGAATAAGGAATAAGAGCTACCCAAAGAATGCATTAATCATTTTCCTAAGGTTACCAAACACTAGAATTTTAGCTCAAAAGGTTTTTTAGCAAGTTCTAGCACATGCAAAGGTTTTGTCTAACTAAAAGTGGTATCAAAGAAGCCTTCCATGGATTATTCCCTACTTTGCTAAGAGTAAAAAAAGTTCTAAAATGTTTAACTAATTTTGGAATAAAAACATGATTGATAAGCTCAAGTCATTATCACAAGAGAAATTATCCTAAGCAATTCCAAGAAAGATTATAAATTTTCTTCATTGATTTTCCACTGCAAAACTAAAAACCAAAACTAACCACAAAGAGATATTACAATAACTAAAAAACTTGAAGATACACAAGCAATTATAATCAAGTATAGACCTAAATGTAATCAAAAGTGAAGGCTCAAAAGCAATAAATTAAATTCCCCCAAACTTAAACATCATTTTCCTCAAGTATGAAGAACAAAAATTAAATAGCAAATGGAAGAGACTTCCCTCTTCCAATGTAGGGGAGAGGGAATGAGCCTATCGACCCACAAATCTCATGCAAGGCAATCTTAAATACACAAAAATGAATCATTAGAGCATAATTGTATGGTAAACTTTATTACAATCTCACAAGAAGAACGCAAAACCATAATGCCATAATAAGAGTATAAGATAGGGAATACAAAAATAGGATCATAGTGCACTCCTCTGGTGCTAGCCAACATAAGAAGTTTGAAGGTTCAAAACTAAGCATCCTCAAAATGATAAAAAATGAAAATCAAAATAAAAAAATGGAACGCAATAAAACAAAGGCAAGATGGGGTGATCTATCTATCGATGGTGGAGGAGGAAATCCAATATGCTCAAAGCATACCTATACTTGCCTATCCATATCCACCATGCAAGAGTTTAAAGTGACAAACCTTCCTCGTACCTCATCCTCAAAAGTAGATTGGTGTTCATCCATGTGCTTTGGCCAAGATTGCATCTACATCAACACTTCTTTTTAGCCGGCTTATAGACTAGGGTGAAGGATCTTTAGATGAAGATGCTCTTAAAGGTACATCCTGTGGTACATTACCCACATTTATATCATCATCAACCTTTGCCCCTTGCTCATCATGGACCAACACATAACCATCCGTATCCCTCTTCACAAGTCCCATATGAAGCATGTTGTCATAGGATAAGTAGTAGGAACTTGGAACTTTAGTTAATTGATCGAGATTCTGTGAGTCATACACTTTTAAATAATTGGCGAGGAGAGTGATGAAACCATTCATAAAAATACCCCTTGAATCTCGTTTATCCATAACATTCATATGGTTCATAATCCACCAAAGGCACCAAAGATAGAGGAGCTCAATTTTATTCATAACATTATTACTCTCATTCCATATAGTTACAGAATAGTATAATAAGCAATGAATATGTTACACCAAAGGGTCATTCAATTCTAAAATTTTGCTTGTTCTAGCCTCATACTTAGAAATTCCACCCAAAGAAGCCCAAAACTCTTGGTTGTTAAAGTCCCTGAGGAATTCATCAAGCCCCTATTTCTTAAGGAAAAGGGTTTTGGCAACCTCACTCAAAGGATGGGTGAAAGGTTTATTTCAGAGTTGGAATGTGGTGGTGCCAAAGTGGTGTTTTCCATATGCCCTATAAGTCTCTAGGTAAAAGCTAGCCAATAACTCATAGGTGAGCTCTTTGTAGGAGCTGGCATGGAGTTGGGCAAACTCTTCCCATTAGAGAACCCTAAGGTGTTTTTGAGTGACATCTAATAAACCCACATCATCTAAAGCCCTTAAATCAAGAAATTTGGTGGGGAAAATAAGATGTTTAGATAAGACCTTATACCTCTTCTCATGGTCTTTATACCCAAAGATAAAAGTAGCACCCAACAGTGGAGTTGCATTTGAAGACCTAAGCTTCCTCTTTTTGGCAATTTTAACATGCTTAGACATGATGCAAGCTGGATTTAGAATAGAAAAGAGTAGAATTGATGGTGTTTAAGTAGGGAAAGGCCAATTTAGAAGAGATGAAAGGTAGTCGCATCACCATGCTAGGGTTTGAGAAAGAAAAAAATGATAAAAATGGAATGCATGTAGTTTTAAAAAGAAAGATGAGAAGGACGCATGATTGTGCATTGTTTTGGGTTTGAAGAGAGGCGACTAGATGCATGGTTGTGCATCTAGCTTAGTTACTGTATGATTTTAGAGAAAACGCACATGGACGTGCAAATGGATGTGCACAAACATGTGTATTAAGCGTGCAGCTTCATCAGCTACTACCACAATCTCCCTTTTATGCACATGGTTGTGCACCTAGCTTAGCTACTGTTTTATGCCCAATTGATTAACCTAATGGTTATGAGTCTTACCCTTCATGACCATTTACTTGTCTTGACCTTTGCAATAATAAAATTAACTAATAAAACATGAAATTCATGATAAAATTCAACTAATTCATAAAAAAAAAAAACACAACTATGTTGTGCAAAGAACAATATGAAAAACAAAATAAGTGGAAGTTAACTCCCCCAAAGTTGTTTGATGTTTTAACTAGTGAACTCCTTGAATCGTAACCTATAAAATCAAGGAAAATAACACAACTAGGCAATACAAAGACTAAAATAACACAATAAGCTTAGCAATGATAGAAAAAAAAAAAAAGGGAATGCCCCATAAACGTGCTAGTTTAAGGTCTTTTGCTTGACCTTTTTGGTTGGCTTTTATGTGTAGGCATGTGGGAGATAGACAGTCTCCCCTTGGTGTGCTATCTGTTCTTTATAATAAGGCTTCAGGCAGTGTCCATTGACCTTAGAGGTCCTTTGAGTTAAAGAGTAGCACTTTCTATCCTTCCTTGAATTCCTTTTTCAAAATGTGGCTATCGTGCCACCTTTTAGTCTTCTCATAAATTTAGTTGTTCTCATAGAGGCTTCAAGATGTAAAGACTCGAGTTCATTAAGTTGGAGCTTTATTTTCTCTTTGGCAAGATCCAAATCAAAGTTGAGAAATTTGATTGCCTAATAACCTGATGCTCTAATTTAACCTGTAAGTGGCAAGCTTTCCTAAAAATCAAATGGTAAGGCATGGTACCAATTAATGTCTTATAAGCAATTATAGATGCCCAAAATGACTAATCCTTTCATGAGGAGTTGACCATCTTCTTTAGGATATGCTTTCTTGCTCTATTAGACACTTTCATTTAGCTATTCATTTGAGGATCAAATGGTGTTGCAATTTTATGCATACTTGAACAATGACTCGAATTGGTGGTTGCAAAAGTGTGACCCCCTATCACTTGTAACTAGATGGATGCTTGTAATGATATGCTTCTTTAAGAACCAGAACATGACTTTAGCATCATTAGTGGGGTAGCTATGGCTTCAACCCATTTTGATACATAGTCAACCGCCACCAAAATATATTAGTTCCTAATTGAATTAGGGAAGGATCCTATGAAGTCAATTCCCCAAATGTCAAAAAGTTCCACTTCAATCATGGAATTTAATGGCATTAATCATGGAATTTAATGGCAGTTCATTCCTTTTAGAGATATTACTTATTCTTTAGCACTTATCACAAGCTTTGATAAAAGCAAATGAGTCTGAAAATAATGAGGGCCAAAAAAATCCACTTTGTAATAACTTAGCCATGGCTTTAAAGTGACCAAAATGTCCTCCTTATTCTCAGGTATGATATTAGAGCAAAATATCTCCAATCTCCTCCTTTGATACACATCTTCTTTTAATGCCATTGACACATTCTTTAAATAGATAAGGTTTTTTTCAAAACTAAAATTTTATATCATGCATAAACTTTTTCTTTTAATAGGAAGAAAAATTATGAGGAATAATGCCACTTACCAAATAATTTAAAAAAAAATGCATACCATAGAGTTTGGAGAACTTTAAAAGGAAAAGTTGCTCATCCTAAAAGTTTCGTTAATTGGGGTGCTTCCCTCCTCCTCTTATGCATGCTTTAGGTGCAGGAGATTATCGATAACCAAGTTCTTAATTTCATTCCATTACTATCCTTAATTTCTAAGTCAAACTATTAGAGTAAAGGAATCCATCTTATGAGCCTTAGCTTTACGTCCTTCTTTGCTAGTAAATATCGGATCGATGTATAACCAGTATAAAAAATTACCTTAGAGGCAAACAAATAAGATTTGAATTTTTCAAATTTTAAAAAATAGCTAATAACTCTTTTTTCGTAGTGGCATAATTAAGTTGGGCATCATCAAGGGTCCAATTCGCATAGTAAATGACTTAAAGTGTTTTATCCTTCCTTTGCCCCAAAACAGCCCCTAGGACATAATTGTTCGCATCGCACATGAATTCGAATGGCTCCAATATGGCTTTGTCATGATCAGTATGGAGATGAGTTTCTTTTCAACCTATAAAAGGCATTGAGACAGTCATTAATAAAGATAGAAGGAATATCCTTAGATAAGAGATCACAAAGAGGTTTGAAAATCTAGAAAAAATCTTTAATGAATCGTTAGTAAAATCCCGCATGGGCTAGGGAATTCCTCATCCCTTTCACAGAGGATGGTTGAGGTAATTTCTCTATGCTCTCGATCTTTACATGGTCCACTTCAATTCCTTTATAGGATATTTTATGCCTAAACACTATGCCTTCTCATACCATGGAGTGACACTTTTTCCAGTTAAGAACTAGGTTGGTCTTTTCATATCTTTTTTGAATCCTGTCAAGATTAGCTAAGTAAGCATCAAAGGTATCACCAATAATAGATAAAATCATCTATGAATATTTCTACCATTCATTCTGCCATTTCAAAAAATATTGCTATCATACACCTTTGGAAAGTGGTAGGCGCATTGCATAGGCCAATGGGCATACGCCTATAAGAAAATGTACCATAGAGCACATAAATATTATTTTCTTTTGATTCTTTAGTGTTATTTGAATTAGGTAATAGCCCGAGTACCCATCTAAGAGGCAACGGTACATATGACCTTGAAGTCTTTCCAACATTTGATTAATAAAGCATAGGGAAAGTGATCCTTACAGGTTGCAGCATTTAGCTTCCTATAATCAATACACATTCTCTAACCTACCATGGTCATAGTAGTGATAAACTCATTATTTTCATTATTTACCATCGTCATCTCTCCTTTCTAAGGAACTACTTGGACCGAACTAACCCATGAACTATCCAAAATAGGGTAGATGATCCCTATATCTAGCAATTCGATTACTTCTTTTCTAACCACCACTTTCATATTAGGGTTAAACCTCTTTTGGTGTTCTAATGTGGGTTTGTGATTGTCCTTCAATAAAATTTTATGCTTACAAAGAGTACGATTAATCCCCCTAATATCCATTATGGTTCACCTTAAGGCTTTAATCCTATTTCTCAACACCCTCAATAGTTTCACCTCTTGGGTTTGGGTGAGGTCATTAAAAATGATGATTGAAAGGGTTTCATCACTCCCTAAAAATGCGTATCTAAGGTGTGAAGGTAAAGGCTTAAGCTTAAGTTGAGGGGGTTTAAGAATAGAATGTGGTGTTACCTCAAGACACTTCTCACAATCCCATGGTTCAATATTCAAAAAAGGATAAGTAGCATCACAAGGTTATAGAGTTGGAATACTTACCTCCTCGGTACTCTTCCTTTTTTCTTCCTCAACACTTACCAATGCCACTGTCTCTATTTTCAAAGTTTTCTCTTTTTATTGAAATATTTTCTTAGTGCAATCTTCAATAACGTCTATCCTCAAACACCATTCATCTTTCATAGGCTTTTTCATTACCACATACATATTAAAGATCACTTCTTGATCTCCTATTCACAAGGTAAGGGGTTTTCCCTAACATTAACTAAAACACCATTGGTTCCTAAGAATAGTTGCCCCAATAGTAATGGGATCTGCCTCTTCACTTTCATATCAAAAATTACAAAATCCACTAGGATGATGAACATGTCTACTTTGATAAACATGTCCTCCATTATCCCTTTAGGATATATAATTGAATGATCCATTAATTAAAGAGAGATCTTAGTAGGCTTCATTTTGCTAATACCCAGTTCTTCCAAAACAGACAAATGCATTAAGTTGATGCTAAATCCTAAATCACAAAGAGCTTTTTCAAATGAAACATGGCCAATATCATAAGGTATAGCAAAACTCCCTAGATCTCCTCTTTTAGGAGGCAACTTGTTGAGTAGGATCACATTACATTCCTCAGTCAAGGTGGTTTTCTCTCATTCCTCTAATTTGCTTTTCTTTTAAAAGTATGTTTTTCATCAACTTTGCATATTTAGGCATTTGGGCAAATGCTTCAACAAATGGTATATTGATTAGGATTTTTTTGAGCATATCTAAAAATTTTGTAAATTATTTGTCCATCAAACTTTGTTTGAGTCTTGAAGGGAAAGGAATGAGAGGTACATATGGTTTTACCTTTTCTTTAGGTTTGACCTTTGGAATGGTTTCTTCTTCTCTACCCTCATCCACTTTTCCTTCTTCCTCTTTTTCTTTCCTTTCTTCCTTAGGTGGAAGCTCTTTACCACTCCTTAAGATGATGGCTTTTGCTTGGTCCTTTGGGTTGGTTTTGGAATTACTAGGCAAAGTGCATTGGGATATAGAGCTAAGGGCATTGGCTATTTGTCCCACTTGAATTTCAAAGTTATGGAAGAAAGATTAGTGGTTTTTATTGGCCTAATCCATTTTAGCCTTGATTCTCTTCATGTTGTTCTAGCCTATAATTGCTGGAGGTTATGATTTTTTTCTAAGAGGTTTTCTAGGCTTGATTTCTTTTTATGAGGTTGGTAGTTTAGATGTAGGGTTGAAAACCAGGTGGTGCCTCTTGAGTTTTGGGGTTTAGGGTATTGTTATTAGACTAAGAGAAATTTAGGTGGTTTCGCCAACTTGGATTGTAAGTATTTGAGTATGGGTTATTAGGTTGATGGTTGAAGTTTCCCACATTGTTTACTAACTTTTAGGCAAAAGGATTCCTCGTCTGGTAATCAACACTTTTACGCTTACTTCCCCTACAAAAATTACATATAACCTACAAGAAAGGAGAAGACACAACATTACAAGTAAAGACATTCAATTGTTTGGATAAGGTAGATACCTGAGCTAGCAAGGTTTGGAGGGCATCCATGTTGTGAATCTTTGCTACTTTCTTTGGCAAAGTCCTCTCATAGGCATGGTAGTTGTTATTCGCCATAGTTTGAATCAATTCATTAGCCATATCAATTATTTTGTGCAATAAAGATCCCTTAGCTACTGTGTCTATAGTGATTTTGATTTACTCGAAAAGTCCATTATATAAGGTGTGCACGATCGATCACTTTGGAACTTGATGATTTGGGCACCTTCTTAAAAATCCTTAAACCTTTCCTAAGCCTTATTTAAAGTTTCCCTATCTAATTGGCTAAAAGTTATGATCTCATTTCTAAGTCTAACTATTTTTGATGGGGGTAAGTACTTAGCCAAAAAGGCTTGAGAGTGTTGATCGTAAGTAGTGATACTCCTAGGTTTCAAAGAATTGATCCACGCCTTAGCTTTATCCTTCATAGTGAATGTGAAGAGGTGTACTCTTACTACATCTACAAACATTTCATTTTGTTGAAAAGTGTCATAGATTTCTAAGAAAATAGCTATGTGTGCATTTGGATCTTCATGGAAGAGGCTATGGAACTGGAGTGTGTTGGTGAGCATTTGAATGAATATCGGCTTGATCTCAAAGGTAGTAGCATTAAAGGTTAGTCAAGTGATAGTCGGCTACAATCCTTCAGGAGGAGGTATGGCAAAGTCTTTCAAAGGTCAGTCTCCTTGGTTCGCCATCTCTTAAATTTGTTGTTGCTCTCACTTTCTTCGATTTAGGGTGCATTTGATTTCTAGATCGACAGGAAGCAGATCTTCATTTTTAAAATTTTGAGTTACAGTCATACCTCTAAAACAGAGAGACAATTAACAAGCTTAAATAAAAATAAAATTCTAGAGTAATACATAAATAATAACTTAGTATTAAAGCTGTCAATCCCTATAACAGAGCTAAAAACTTGATGACTGTTGTGTGCTATATGAAAAAAATCCCTAAGTTACAAGTGCATAGGTCAGAAGTAATAAAATTTACTTTGCAAGTACTGATATTATTCCCATAAGGATCGAGTCTAAATACTAAATATCTTGTACCTTGTATTATCTAGAGATTTAATAATAAAACAAAATTTTATTAAAAATAAAACAAATTAAAATACTAATGAAGATGAGAGATAATCATGGATAAGAATAGTTAGGGGTTCAATTTCACTTTATAACCTTCTACTAGTCCTTTAATCCTTATCTAATTGGTTCATGCAACATGTACTACTATCAAGCCACTAAGGTAGTCTATTAATCCCTCTCAAGTAGAAATTCACATATAAGAACATGTTAGCTAAAGGTTCCTTAACCCAAAAGCCAAACATCATATGAATCTAGAGATAATAATGATTTGTTAAGGTTTCTAAACTCAATAACAAAGTAAGGGAACTATTGAAAGCTCCATTTCATAAAAAGCACCTCTCGATTGTTGCTTCACAAAACTAAGGTAATTAATGGCTAGTTGTTCAAATAATAAATGCTCAACAATTGCAGTACAATAGATTTAAGAAACCAAATATATTTAGATTAAGAAAACCCAATGAAAGTCATACAATATCCATTTATAACCCTAGCTAATGAAAATTTAGTTCATAATGCAATAAAAAGGAAAAAAAAAAAAAAAACAAATAATTCAGCTTCAAGAATAGCCATGAACTTTTTCTTGATTCCTTTCACCTTTTCTCTCTAGAAACTTGTTGTAGCTTTTCTTACACAATGAATAAATAAAACACTTCCTTTAGTTACCCCTCATGCACTACGTTTGGCTTGTTTTCCTTTTTAAATAGTGTCTCAGTCGTCCTATATAAAAAAGGAAAATCCCTTCTCTAAAAAGAAAAAGAAACTCATGAAGAAATTATGTTTTTTGACTTTAATGGTGTGCACCATCGAAGCAGGAATGTGCATCTTGCAATGGCGCCTAGTGCCCTTAGTCCTGCCGAGGCACATGGCTGTGTGATATGGTCATGCGTCTCCTTCAGTTACTACCTCTTTGGTCTTCTTGAGGTCAACGATCGTGTGCTTAGACTACACGACTGTGCGTTTTAACTTTTCTTCCCTTCTTTTGCTTGTTTTCACTTTTCACCTATAAAACATCCATTTTTATGCATTAGGTTTATTTTTTTTTTTATGTCAAATTCAATAAAAATGCATGGATTTCAAGATGAGTAAGCTATATAAATAAGATAATTAATCCACTAAATAGACTTCAATATTATCAATGATGGTGGATGTCATGCCAATGACCATTGAATGTACACCTATGAGTGTTGCAGCTTCCCAACGACAATTGAAAAAGCTTATAAGAAATTAGAATGATTGGCTAAATCTTTTGTAAGTCCTAATTATTGTGGACAAGTGTGTCAATAAGCATTAAAGATCACCAATAATAGTGGAAAAATCTCAGGAGAACTAGCTAACTTTTTTGTAACGTACTAATGGGCGTGGAATTGAAAACAATAGGCATAGGCAAAATACAATGAGTGTTGAAGCTTTGTTGATGAAGATCTAATGACTAAAGAAATGACTTCAACACTGATAGTCATCACAACGAGGCATTAAAGATCTCCAATGACTGTTAAGAATTCTTGTTGGATGATGTTGAAGATGTTATGCTTAAAGATTAACATTAATGACTATTGAAAAGAACATAATAGATGTGGATTATCCTCCAATGAACATTGGATCATCCCAACAAAAGTGAATAAAGAAGACTTATGGTGTTGAATAACCATTAAGGCAAGACCTAACGTGCATTGATCATTCAATAAGTGTGGTAATCACTCTAATGACCTTTGACAAGGTTTCGAATATCTATATTAGCAGGTGTTACAACTCTCTTAATGTGAGTATTGACTAATTTTTGTTTATACCTTTATATAAAGACCATAAATTTAAAAATCTATATGATACATATTCTTGTGAGATAATCTCCTTGAGATTTTAAAGCTTAAAAGCGCATTAAAAAGTGATTTAAGTTCACTTGTTTGGACCAAGCTTTCTTCATGTGCATATAAGAGTTATTTCTTATAGAAAGAAGAACATTGGCAAAGCTTCAATAACAATATTAACGTTAACCCTCTCTCAAGTATATTGAGAAATTTGTAGTTATCACTTGAAAGTGAAGTGTTTGAGCGTTGAGAGTGTTTCATTCAACAATTCTTGTAAACCTTGTGTAAGGATACTCTTCGATTGAGAATAACATTTAAACCATATACTTGCAAAAGGTTTAAGATAGTATATGTAAACTTTCTTAGAAAAAGGCTTGAAGTGCCTATAAACTATTTGTATAGGCTTTTAGGTAATGTTCGATGAATCCACCTTCCAAGCCTATAAACTATTTGTATAGGCTCTTAGGTAATGTTCGATGAATCCACCTTAGGAAGGCCTAAGTAGTGCCTAGTTAAATTCACTTGTATAAAGGTTTTAATAACACCTAAAACTATTATTTAGTGGAACTTTATGAAGTTTAGAGGAGGGAAAACAGGCTTGATTTATGTTGAGTCTCTATAAATCTTGGTACTTTAGTGATTAATCAATTCTATCTACTTCTTACTTGAAAAGTTTTTTCAACCTCCTCCTTCTAAAACATTGTAAAGAGAAAAAAAAAAATTATTTAAGAATTGACAAAAGAAAAATAAAGGGTGACTTAATGACAATACTAAATGTAGTTAAAAATCATAAAAAATAATATGCATACATAGATTATGTGAATGACTAATACTCCTTTCATCTCTTATTGATAAGTCTCTTTCAATTTACATACGAATTAAGAATTTTAGTTTTTAATGAATGTTATTATTATTTTTTTCTAAAATACCTGTGTTAAGATTTTTTTTTATTAGATGAGTCACACTCCATTGCACACTTTATTCAAATCATTTAAATTAATTTTGATGGATTTGCCAACTCATCCATAATTTTATTTTGCTGTCATAATAAACCATTATGTATATTAAACTTTGACTTTTCATGTCATGAAATTTCAACATCTGTGAAAGTGGGCTGAATGCAAACCCACAAAATTGCCAATAAGCTGAAATTAACAAATTGCAGCTTTTAAAATATCCCGCCAATATCGCCAAAATTTACTTTATGTTTCCATTTTAACCTGCCAAATTTTGCTTGATATTTTTTCACATGTAATTTGTATTAAGGGTCATTAAACTTTGTTTTGAATTTATCATAGTCATGTAATTATTTTATCATAAAGTCATTAAATTAGTATAAATATTTTAGATCATTTTTTGATAGATAAAAATTTAATTAATCTTTTTAAATTTTTAAAAGTATATATCAGTCCAAATATGTATTTTTGACTGATTTAATCCCTATACTATTATTTAAAGGCTATTTAAGTCTAGAAATAAAAAAATAAAATTTCAGATTTCAGATTTCAAATCTATAAATTTATAAAGAATAATAACATTAATTAAAAAGTAAAAATAATGTGGTTTTTTTTATCTTCAATAACAATCCATATCTTTGCAAATCAATTATATTTTGATCCACCTTATTATCTGGAAAACTTACTTATTCAGCTTTCTTAGATCTAATTTTCATCTCACACTTGCATTTAGCCTAGTTTATTTTGTCATAATTTTTTAAAAAAAGGAAATCTTTTTTTTCTAATTTAAAATAAAATTACTTCTAATTTTACATGTCAAATATGAAAACATATTACAAATTTAATCTCTATATAGATACAATTAAATATTTTAAAATATTTTCATCATGATTTTTTTTTTCTTAAGCATGATTCAATTTTTAGAATCAGTATTTAGAGAAATTAATTACTTAAATACTTTAGATCAACATGAAGGATTTGTCTTTCACATATGTTTGAGTGCAAGACAAAAATAATACAATTTCACTATTAGAGAAATAAAATAATAAATATCTAATAATATTGTTTTAAAAAATACTAATATAAAGTTTAACTTTTAAAATAATTAATTCTAGACTGAATTAGCTATTTTAGAAATAAATTACTAAATCTCAAGTTAAAAATATGTAAGAGACTAAGTTCTAATATGAGGGAAGATTTTATTTTATTTTTTTTTAAAGATATGCATTACTAATATTTGTAGTAATGTCTATCTATTTAAGAAAAATATTTTATTTTTAATTTATTTTTATATTTTTGAAATAACTTTATGATTTAAAATAAAAAAATTATTTTTTATTATTTCAATAACCTTTACATTCTAATATAGGGTTTAATTAATTAAAAATATTAATTTAAATTAATATGTATTTTAAAAAGTTTAGGAGTTAGTTGAACTTTTATCCGCCAAAAAAGGAATTCATAAATTGGTTTGAAATACTTATTGTAGTTTAACAACTTTCATAGTGAAAAAATTAATTATATAATTATTATAGAGTTCAAGCTGTACTTTGATGGCCATAGCTGTAAATTACCTATTTTCCACTTATAAAGGAAGTGGCCTAAACTAGAAAGATAGGATTAAATTACAAATATGGAAGGTTTCATAAACAATACTTTGTTTGACCTTAATGAACCACTTGCACACACCCTTCTTTCATATCCAATCAACCCTAAAAATTTGAACCTTCCACCAAAGGAGTTAGTTCTAACACACAATGATTCCTTTATTTTACTAACAAGTACATTTTCCTTTGAATATGATGAAAAGAAAAACCTCATCCCTAATCAAATGAAAGTTGCTATTTAGATGTTACTTCAAGAGCAAATAGATGGAAAATTACCAAAAGAAGCAATGCCGAAGGTTGCCAATTATTTCTCCATATCAAGGAAATCAATAGTTTATCTAATTTTTCATCTAACATATGAGAAGAGTAGGCTATAAAAGTGTCAAAATTAACTTACAACAGATGTGAAAAATCCCCTTCTGGTATCAAACAAATATTCAAACACTTTTGAAGGTGTTGAACTTAGTACTCAAATCAACCACTTATAGAAGAATTAAGGAAGGTTACATTCTATCGCACTTGAATTTATTGAAGCTACCCGTTAAAAGAAAATAAGAATCCAATTTATAGTTTTGTTTATCGATTCTTGACGAAGGTATTTTAAACTCTTCACCTTTTTGTTAATATGCATGATCAAATACATCATAAAAGAAGTGATTTTACATGTCCAAGACATCACAGGAATACTACCTACATCCTGATGAAAATGAGTCCTTTCATACTTACAAAAGAAGCATTTCGTTGCTAAGATAATGTTTTTAGCTGTTGTTGTTTGTCCTCGTACAAATAATACTTTCTGGTATATCAAGAATTGAAATATGGCCGTTTATTTCAAAGATGCAGCGAAGCAGAATAGTAAGAATCAAAGAGGGACGATGAAAACAAAATCAGTTTTGTTAGTCATTAAAAAAGTTATTTATTCATGTATGATTAATAATTTGGGACCTTCAATTAAAGAAAAGTAACCAATTTTAGTTTAGGACTATTTTTTATTTGACAAGATAATGCTAAGCCACATTTGATGTTAGTTTATGTTGTCAACTTCCTGATAATCTTGACACAAATGCCTTAGAACTTGAAATTTTTTAGAGCTATTGATTCACTTCGACATCAAAATGCTCCAACAAGTTTTGATAAGTTTGTTTCAATAGTTGGAAAAAGTAGTTGAAATGTTTCCAGGAAAAGAGCTCAATAATGTTTTCTTGACATTGCAATTTTATATAGTTGAAGTCATGAAGATTATTGGTGGGAACAACTATGAAATCCCACACATGAATAAGCGCAGGTTGATAAGGGATGGACAGCTTCTTGATAGAATTGAGTTTGACAAAGAGGTCCCTAATCAAGCTAGGGATACGCTCAATGAATTCCATCTACATTCCTTGTTGGAATTTGGATCGGGTCACCAGTGATGGATTGACCTAAATCTATTTAAGTATTAAAATAAAAAATAATAATAATAATATAAAAGGGTGCAACCTTTAGCAAAAATTACACCATTTCATAGACACCTCTTTGCATGGAAGAGTGCAACGTTTGGTAAGAGTTACACCATTTCATAGGCACCTTTTGCATGGCTCTCTCTCACTCTCTCTCTGTATATATATATATATATATATATATATATATATATATATATATATATATAATATAAAAAATTTATGATATAGTACATGTATTTAGAACGACAATAAAAATTTAAGTGAAAAAAAATAGCGTATCTGTTTGCGCACTAGA
>CATIWR010052736.1:0-28826 GCA_949677035.1 Omphalea diandra | reverse complement strand
AAATTTAAAATCAGAAAATTATTGTTATGAATTTTCTTACCAAAAAAAAATCAAAATAAATTATGATGCATTTTTGTTTTTCAAGTCACACATTTAATTGATTTTATGAAAATAATTTTTATTTTTATTTTAAATTTATATGTAACAATTGAGTTATAAGTATAAAAGACTTTTTGTTTTGAAAATGAAAATAAACAAATTTAAAGTAGTTCTTAATATGAAAAAGGAAATGTTGAACTAAAAGAGCATTATTGTCAACACATGAATATTTGTGAGGGATTAAATATATAAATTTTAAATAGTTGGAATTAAAATGTTAATTATTAGGATAAAAATTTCAGGGGACTTTACTTCTGTGAATGGGCGTATTCTGTACACAGAAATAAAACTGAATGATGTTAAAAAGAATAAATTAAAATTTAGTAACCTCATTGAAGCAAATTTAAGTGATGATTGATAAAATTTACCTGAAAATGAGAAACTAGACTACACAAGCAAGCAGGGGCAAAATAAAAATTAAAAAAAAAAAAAAGAATTATGGGATTAGTTGAGCTAATTCACCGGCCTATATGGCCCAAAGGGTATTTTGTTTGATTTTAGGAAGGAGAAAAGGGTGGCTATCAATTTTCTGCAAGAAATATCATAACATTGTTATGGCTGTGAATTTTAGATAAACAAAATAACATGAAAAGGGTAATCCTCGTTCAGTGCAAAAAATCAAATTTTTATATTTTCCTAAGGTTGCGTTTCGGGTTATTTGAGACGCAGAGAAACATAGAGACACAGACAGACAAAAAGGTCACTGGTCAGTTTACTGTTTCAAATTCCGCTACTATCAGCTCCAACCCATCACCCATGGTCTTCTCCTCTCCAATCTGCTTCATTTTACAACCCTCTGGGCCCGCCAGTTCAGAGTGCCCAATATCAACATCAATGAAATACTGCTACAGTATTTAAGAAAATAATAATTAGAAAATATTTTAATATTTGAGGAATTCGGGATGCAAAATGTAATTAAAAATTAGGATGGTTGTTTTTGTATGGGTGTGGCAATCGAACGTGACCTCTCACATGTTAAAAGTAGCACCACAATAAATATAAGCACATGCCTGTTTGCTGTTGAAAGCCTTTGCTTAGGTCATGAGGGATTTGAATCTCATTTTATGTTTTTTTTTTTTTGGAACTGTTTGACCTACCCTTATTTATTTGTTATTATACAAGGCTTTGGAAATAGCAGAACACCACCTTCTTGCTTTCGAAATCATCTTTATTTTCGTTGCAACTTTCAAATTTTCAACCAAATGTTTGCATAATTCTTTTAAGGACAAATTCATATATGCTATGCTGAAACAAAATTAAAGCATTTAAATCCTAAAATCTAAATAATTAAAGCAATAACAAAGTCTTTTATACAACAAAAAAACACAACTTTAATACCCAAAAAAAACATTGATAATAAACATACACAACTTAATAATGGCGTGGATGGCACCTAGGATCGTCATATTATCATAGGATTCTTTGTATGATTAGAGTACTACATATTTTATTTGCCAGTTGATTTCTTCTATAATTACCAAAATTTTCTTTCCTTTCATGGATAACAATAATTTTTTTTGCCATTCGGATTTGAGGAATATTAGAAGGAGTTGCTTATTGATACTTATTTTCAAATATTCACCTTCGTTTTCATCATCTCTTAGTTTAAAATTTTTAAAGTCGTTTATCATAAATAATAAATATTAAAGAAAAGTATAAATAAAATTTTTTTATAGAATTTCTCTTTTGATTTTGATATTGACTCTTTCAGATTAAAAAATAAATATAATTAAAAGTTTATAATTAATGTGATTGGCTCAATTAAATATTTGTGAATATTCTATCATTAGGCTATATTTGTAATTCAGTCTATTTATAATTGATTAGGTAGTATACCCATGTAATATAGCAAATAATTATCAATACAAATAATTTAATGATTCAACTGAAACAACCTTTAAAAAAAAAGGTGGTGCAAACTGCAAAGCGAATGGGGAAATGAAAATGTGCTAGGGTCGTTGAAAAGTGAAAAGGTAAGTAATAGGCTTTTGGGCAAAGTAGGATTTGAGATTCTTTTAAGAGCTACACAACGTAGAAAATGGAACCAAAGGCTTACGTCTGTAAATATGTTGTGTCTTTTGCGACGTCATTGATTCGCGTTTTTATTCATTAAACTAAACCATTTGACTAGCTGTTGTTGGAAGATTGTTAAGTACAAGACATTTATAATTTAATTAATACACTATTTAACAAGCTACGAGACATTTATAATTTAATTAATACTATTTAATAAGGTACCATCAGAGCTGTGAAGCAAATTCCATATCTAAACACGTCACATTCCCCCAACTTTCCAAATCATACACAGCCGCTTAATTATCTTATAAGTTTAGAGTAACGAGTCGTTAACGCGCGTGAATTGTAAGGTAAATTTTTTTTTTAAAACAATTTAGAAAATTATTATTTTATTTTTATTTTAAATATCAAAATAAATTATTTTATATTCTTATTATTTAATTTAGATAAATAATTAATTTTTTATTTCTTTTAAAATATTTTTTATTGTATATATTTATTTGTTTTATATATTTTCTTTTAATTAATTAATATAATACAATAATAATAGTGTAGATTCGGTAGTCACTTTTTTATTAAAAATATTAATTTAACAAATAATAAAGGTTCATTATGAATAGTTTTTATGACAAATTTGATAAATAATAAACATGCATCATATCAATCAATAAAAATATTTAGTTCAATTGAAACATAATCATATTTATCTCAATCAATGAAATTTATCTTATTTTTTTAATCAATTCTATTAAAATCTTTTATATCAATATGTATCTTAGATATTTTTTAATTAATTTAAAAAATTGTCTCTCTCTATATATATAACTATTATTGTTTTAATTTTAATATATACACAGACCAATTGTCTAACTTAACAATAATATTTGTTAATTGAAATTATTCTAAACTATAAAACTACTTATTTTTATAATGTGAAATTTACTTCTACGGTTTAAGAAATAATTTATGAATATATATGAAGGTTCATGAATAAGTATGAAACCCATAAATGTTAATCTAAGTTTTAATAGGCTCTTAAGTTTTTTGTCCTTCTTTTCCAAAAATTAAATCTAAACTTACAAATTTAACAATAATTTGATACATCAGCATAAAAATAATTAAATTCAAGAAATTCTTGCTACATCAACATATTACTTTATATATATATATATATCTTGAAATAAAAGACTCGTAAAAAATAATAATAATAATAATAATAAATAACCCTTGAGGGTGCCAAAAAAAAAACCAAAGCTTTTTACCTTTTTGGGTTTCTTTCCTATGTTAGGAGAATTAGAAAAATCTTCATAAATATTTTGTTTAATGACAAAAAAAAAAAAAAAGAAGTGATTAAACTGTGATGTCATCATCTTGAAAAAACATGTTCGTGTCCTTTCATTCCACCTATTTTATATGGATCCAATCAAAAGAGAGAAAAATCATTTTTTTACCTATTAAATTTCCATTTCTCCTATTTTGTGTTGCTTTTTTCTCCAAACGTTAAATGTCATTGTCAATGTCGTCTAATCTAAGACAGATTTTTTCTCCTCTCTCTCTCTAAAAAAATATATATAACAATACAAAATGTCAAACTCAACAAACAAACAAAGAAAACTAGCTACCGCACGCAAATGGGTACAAGTTAGATCCCCAACTTGACAAATAATCAAGATCATTAGGAACACAAAGGATGGATGACAGAAAACAAAGAGGAGAAAAGGGCATGGGCGACTCGCCCAAAGGACCTAAAGCTTGGGCCTTGTCTATTTTTATTCAAAACTCTCATGAGTAATTAAGTGGTACCCGGCCCCCAAAACATTCCGGGGTGGGTTTGGGACAGTCCACTTATCTTGTTGGACTGGATTCCTGAAATGGGCAAAAGGGTGGAATCTCTTTTTTTTTTTTTTTTTTTTATGCAATGAGGGTTTTTAAAATACCCTCCTTAAATCAGTCTAAAAATAAATGTTTGGCATTGCTATAGAAAAAAATTTGATTTTAAAAAAATTAAAAAAAGTTCATAAGTGATTGTACATTTCTTAATATCAGCTTTTCAGAGAAAAATTTTAATTCAAAAAAATCAACATTAAAAAATGTTGCTAATAATAATTTTTACTCATAAGATTCATATTAAAAAAATCTATAATAACTTAAAAAAGAAAATCTTTTTAATTTTTACCTCACAATCATATTATTTTTAATAATAATATCAACGTGGCTATCCGTAACTATCTATGCATTATGAGATTTCAAAACTATAGTCTGAATATTTTTTTTTTTTTCATCATAAGATTTGGGGCATCATCAAGCTACTGATATTTTTTGTATCAATGGAAAAGATCCCAATTCCTTTTTTATTTTTTTGGGGGTACTTTTTGAACTTAAAGATTATAAAACGTCTCGGCACTAGAGTTGAGAATAAAACGAACGGCGAGAGAGGACTCAAAGTGCAAACATCGAATCTTCAAGAATCAGCCGTTGTGTCTATAATGGTCAGTTAGGGCCCCATTTGCCAACCACCAAGCCTAACATCATCTAATGTTCAGCCTCGCGTGTCCTGAAGTACACCAATTACTGACTGAAAATTCCACAACTGTATGCCACGTTGATAGGAGAAAGCAAAACCCACAGCAACTATATCCAAGAGAAGGAGATCATGTAACTGGGCCCTTTTCTTCGACATTATGCGACTGTGTCCTGAAATTATTGGTTCTTCTTCTAGTCTTTGTCTTGACGCATTTTTGATCGAGATGTGCCATTATCAACAATAACACGACTTTGGATCAACGTGGCCACCTAAGACTATCTACAGACACATGTTTTTTCGAATGCGAATAGCCATTCCTTATCACATTTGGACTTCCTTGATATCTCTGATGAATATGGTAACTGTTTCAGAAAATTACTATTGACGGGACTGCACTAATTATGGGTTCATCATCAATACGTAAAGCAATTACCACTCATATGATGGACAAATTTGTGAAAATCTTGCACTTTAAGTCCTGTCGTACAAGCATGTCATAGACTACTTTTTATAAAATTATAAGGAGAAATGCAGGTATGTATGATAAAGAAAGGGTTTTTCGGACAATTTACTAAGACTGCTGTCAAACAGATGTCCAAATTGAGGAGAAAACGTCATCTGTTGCCTCGCTATTTATTATTCACTTTTAGCAACTCCAGACAAAATTTAAACTAGACAAGAAAATCAGTGGTATTAGGAATGAAATTGGGTATGCAGCCTCCATCAGCAACTCTAAAGAATGCAAACAGGAGAAGATTCAGTGATGAGCAAATCAAATTCTTGGAATTCATGTTTGAGGTAGAATCAAGGCCAGAATCACAAAAGAAACAGGAGCTAGCTAATGATCTTGGACTAGAGCCTCGCCAGGTCTCCATATGGTTCCAAAATAGAAGAGCTAGATCGAAAAGTAAGGAGGTTGAAAGAGGGTACAATAAACTTAAAGCAAGTCATGATGCTCTAGCTTCCAGCTTTGAGTCCTTGAAAAGAGAGCATCAGTTATTGCTCATCCAGGTAACCTTCAACACCAATCACGGACCCTTCAAAGTTCTATTTCAGTCCGTTTCTGAACATTGACATAACTCTAGTTTTCTTGTTTTGAACAGCTGCAGAAACTGAAGAACAAGTATGCAAAGCAGCATGAAAGCAACACTTGCAGATTGGATCAATCTGGAAGCAAGAAAGATCAATTAATTGAGAGCAGATGTACCGATTTTGAATCCAAAGAAAAGCCAGTCCAACTGTTGGCAGGTCATATCTGTAAAGAGGATACAACTTCAAGTAATCCGGAGAGCAGAAATATTGACAGCAGCAGGGAAGAAACTGAGATTTTGGACCTTACTGAATACAAAAATAATTCCACGACAGCATCCGACTGGCATAGTTTTGAGTCCAATTGCCTTCTTGATGAGTCAAGTTGTACTTCACAGTGGTGGGAGTTCTTCACCTGATCAATAGAACTAATTATCAGTTTGAATGCATGAAAACTGGATGGTTACATGAACACTTATAGCACCTATATCACTAGGTGCTAACACTGATTGAACACTAAATTCCCTCATGTAATACAAAGGCTATTACAAATTCCAAATAAAATTGTGATCCGTTTCATAAGGCCATCAAATTTGGAACTAGCAATATTGTCCTTGTCCGAGATTGATTTGAAATTCTGACTCCTGACTTTGTAATTTATTCAAACTCTAACGCCCACCATAATTAATTATAACAACAGATTTTACCCATCAATTTCATTTGAAAAATATTAAAGTGTTTAGATAAATTTTACCCATAGCTTTAACTTTTTATACTTGAGGCTGTAAAATTTTTTTTTTTTTTTTTTTAACCAAAGACATATCGTCTAATTAAAGTAGTAAGATTTATCAAATATACAAAATTCATCTATTTTTAATGATGTGTCACGGTTAAGCTTTGTTAATGTGATATATTGCTGATGTGATAAAAATAATAATTATTATTAATTTTAAATATTTAAATGACAAAAATTAGTTAACTTTTTTATAATTAATTTCATTAAAAAATAAATATTAAAGTTCAATAAACATAAATCTGCAAAATCAGAATAAATTTTTTTCAAAATCAGAATTAATATAATTATCTTTATTATCTTCTTTTTCATTATTATCATTTCTTTCATTCATTCAATTTCTATTTCTTGTGTACAAAGAACATGTTAATTTTTGCAGAGCGTTCATCTTCAACCTTAAGATCAACCAAAATTAAAATTCGACAAATATGAAAAATCTGCAAAATTAAAATTCCAAATCCCATAACATCAACCAAAAAAAAAAAAAAACCCGAATCTGAAGAAATGGAGAATCCAGCAAGACGTCTTGCTGCTGGGCAGGGTCTACTCTGACAGATGATGGATTACCAATCCCTGCGGAAGCGCGACCAACCCATGGGAAAGTCGATTCCTCAAGGAAGCTACCATGAGGTCAGGGCCTGGTTTGTTTTCCATCAATTGGTGTTACGGTGAAATTCTCGTGAGTTTATCTCATGACACATAAGAGAAAAAGGCTGAGTTCCTTGCGATACCCAGAAACTGAAGAAGAGAAGAATCCTCCTCTTGACAATAACATCAGTTTTTATTATCTGGGTACCAACAAATACAATTTCGATGCGACTCTTCTTTGCTACTTTGCAGTAACAAATTTGATGCGACTCTTCTTTGCTACTTTGCAGTAACAAAGACAACAGCCCTTCGAACACCCAAATCTCACTATTAGACAGATTAATGAATCGTAAAAGGCTAGAAAAATAGTACATCATGACAATAAAATCAGAATTATGAAGAAGTTCACAATATAACCATCTAGAGTTCGCCATCAAATGGATCTATTGCACCCAGTAGACTGTTAATCGCAACGAAGAAGAAATGAGGAACCATCTGGATCTCGAACACGAAATAAGCTCACTCGTGGTCCTTGTTGCTCATGGGACTATGATAGA
Organism: Omphalea diandra; assembly: GCA_949677035.1. Classification (NCBI taxonomy): domain Eukaryota; kingdom Viridiplantae; phylum Streptophyta; class Magnoliopsida; order Malpighiales; family Euphorbiaceae; genus Omphalea; species Omphalea diandra. Next base: position 21,220 of record CATIWR010052736.1, on the reverse strand, counting down.
ATCTACTCGAAAAATTGGTAGATAAAATGGTAATGTATATGGAAGCGAATGAAGGGAAGCTAAGACAAGATGAAGGGATTTCAGACCGAGAAGGTGATGGAAGCAAGTGATCATTTGACGTTCAAAGAACTAAAAATCATAACATTCATACACTTCCAGCAACCGACTAACTCAGATCTAGAGACTGTAAGCTTTATCGAATCTAAGAGAGGAGGAAGCAAGATCAGCTTTGAAAAAATAAAAAGATTTGTTGTTGCTTATTTGTTCGATTGATTTGATTTAGATTCTCGATTTTGAATAAAGAAAAAAATGATGTAGATCGCGATATTTATTCTGGTTTTGAAACAAAAGTTGTTTTGATTCTGAATTTGGATGAAATTACTTTTGGATTTTTTTTATTTTCTATGAAAATATTTATTAATTTTAAATTTTAAAATTTTTATTTAATTTAAAAAATAGCATCTGCAGTGTAAAATTTCATAGCATAAAATAAAATAATTATAAAAAATTTGATTTAATGGCAACACTTCATCAAATAGATGGAATTTACATATTTTGATAAGTTTATATTAATCGAGGTTAATCATATGGTATTTTTATATTAAAAAAATTCATAATTTATTAAATATAAAAAGCTCAAACCATAAAATTCTCTTTATTAAAATCTGATCACCAAAAATTTCAAGACAGATTCTACAGTAAAAAGTTCAAATCTATTCTCAAAAAGGAGAATATCGTCAAATATATTTCAAATCTACAATTTATTAGATGTCATCATTAGAATACAGCAGGAGAAAAACTGTTATACGGCTTGTCTTCTATTATTTTTTTTATATTTATCACTTATTGCACAGTTATAATTTAACTTAAGCTAATCAAAATTTATGCACATTCAATAAAATATAGAAAATTTGAAATATGATTAGAGTTTTAAAAGAAATAAAATAATGATGATAATTTTATTTGAAATTAATATCAATTTTAGTAGTAATTTGTATTTTTTAACGTATTTGGCTTGATATACTTTAATGTGAAGGGAAATGCTAGCAGCAGTTGTTTATCAACACTCTCCTTTACTACTCTTTGGTTTAATTGATCCACATCATTATTTTAAATTTTAATATTTAAAAAATTATGTGAAATACGTGTGTTTAGATGCAAATTTCCCTTTTATTTATTACAATGAGTTATTTAATATAATAGATAACTTTGAAAATTTTAATTTAAATGTGATATTAACCAATTAATCATATAGTGTTTAAGAGAGTGTTGAGCAACTATTGCTAGCATTTCTCTAACATGAATGTTTCTTATTTAGAAATATTGACAAATTAAAATTTAAAGTTTTGTGGTATCCAATCCTTTTTAGGATTCTCAAGTAACTTACTTGTTTTTTAAGCTTATTATTAGTTATTTTTAGAACAGATTGTTATTAATTTTAAAAGGTAGCTCTACATGGCAATATTTTTTAACTCTTTGATGGTTCTTGTCAAAATAATAATTTTATAATTAGAAAATTTTCATACAATATAATTTACTACTACTATTATTATTATTACTATTATTTATTTTTCTGAATAAAAAATATGCATTTTTTATTTTCACAACCACGTGCATGTCAAATCAATCAATAAATATATATTACTAATTTTAATGTTAAAATTAATTTTAATTCATTATTTATCATTTATCAAATAATTATGTAAAGTATAGTTACGAGTTATTATATTGCATTATATTATAAAAAATCATATTGAAAAATTTCTAAATCAAAAATTTAACTAACAAATAAAAAAATTTTAAATTAAAAAGTAAGAATTTTAAATAGAAAGTTGATATTATTTATTATTTGTCAAATAATTATTATAATAGAGTCAATTGTCAATATTTTACATTATATTATAGAAAATTATAATATCAAAAAATTTCTAAATAAAAAATTAAAAAAATAATTGACATATAATGTTAAGAGAAAATTCATGTGGTTGTATTATACATATTTAATTTTTTATTTATAAATTATTTGATATTCAATTATAAAATGAAGTAATTTCAATCAATAAATTGTCAAAAATTATTTTATTTAAATTTAATAAATTTTCTCTTAAAATTATACCGCTCAAAATTAAAGTTATAAATTAATAAACAACTTTTTATTACAACTATTTTACATTTTTATATATATGTGTAATTATTTATTAATTTATTTTTTATTATGAAATACTTAATTATTTATTTCATTGATTGTCAAGAATTATTTGGATTAAATTTAATAATTTTTTTCTTAAAATTATGTTACATAAGATTAAAGGTATGAAATAATAAATTATATCACAACTGCTTCCATATATAACTATAAATTTAAAAATTTTATTTTGTTATTTTATTTACTAAATAGTGAGTTTTTATAAACTAATAATTATTCATTCAACTAATTATCTAATAAAAATAAATATTAAATTTATTTAAATTTTATTATTATAATTGCACTGTGCAATGCACAAATTTGTGACTATTACGATGTTTTTAAAACTGAATTAGTCAATAAACCAGTCAGCTGAATGATTTTTTGTTCAACTAATATGATCGGTCCAATGCAATTAGTTTAATAATAAATAAAATTTAAAAAATATTATTAAAATAATTTAAAAAATGAAAAAAATATTATAAATATATAAATATATTTATAATAATTACAAGTGTAAAAATAACTTTGAAAATCAACCTGAATCTAATTACATCAATTATTAGTCCAATTTTAAATTTTATCAATCTAACCAATTAATTCGATTCAATTTTCAAAATATTGGATTAGTATGTGGTGAATTTTCAGTGCAAACAGTCAATTAATTCATACCCGTGCTATAAAATTAAAACATAGGTGAACATGCCATTTAATGATCATGAAAAATATAAAGGAAAAAATTTAGTCACACTAAATGAATATGCCTAATTAATATGATAATAATATTTATACTAAATGAATATATGAATATGCATATACTTAAAAAGAATGTAATTTCATAATAAATTTATTAAATAGTTATGTATAATTATTTTATGTAATATAAAAAGGTAACCATATACATTCAAGGTTAGATTTTTGGTAATCGAAAGGAATTGATTTTTACACATCCAACTCTTAATCGGGCTAGTTGATAAATAAAAAAAAAAAAAAGATAATAATATGGTGCACCTTCAAAAAAAATATTTATAACCCACATGTTAACTAAAGACATTTTTGCTTGCATAATTTTATTTTTTTACGCTCATTGCTCACATTTTTTACTTTTGAACGCCTTTTCCCTTTAGTTGTTATTAGAACCCTAATCTTCTTTTGCTTCGTTCAAGTTTTCATCCATCTAGCATGTGGCTCATCTCCAACAACTCATCTATAGTATTGCCTTAAGAAGACCATATCATGTCCCCCCCATCCTTTTTTCCAAACATCTAGATTTGCTACACCATGTCGAGCCCAACCTGAACAACAATCTTCACTGTCGGCATTTATCAAAAGTCAATTAGCCTCCCTTTTCTTCAACCCATATTAGTCAAGCCTCCTTGCCAACCCTCCCTTATCCATTTTCATCTATTTTTATTGTTTTTCGTTTATTATATTTATATTTATATTTATTTTCTTTGGTTAAGGATATTGTTGTACTTTGATTTTAATTGATGAAGGGAGGGGTCGAGGAAAGGTTTTCAGTTTGATCTTTTCTTTTCTTTGTTTAATTTCTAACATTGTATTGATAATTTTTTTCTTTTTTTCCTTTTTTCTATGTAAAAAACGATGTCATAATAAGCTTTTAGTTTCAAAATGCAGGTGATTAACAAATGAAGATAACAAAACTACTTATTGCAAAACTCTTCAAATCTAAAACAACAAATGGTGTTTTAAATGGTAATAATGATCCTAAGGTTCCTGCAACAAAACTGAAAGGTGTATATATATGGGATTTACATTGCTATTATTGATTAATTTCAACCATAATGTATATATTGGTCATTATTGTATTTTGAGGTATAGAAAATAGAGGGGGTATTATTGTTGTAAACCGCATATAAACGTTTATCTATTTTCATATAATGAATCGTTGAAAGTTGAAGTTTACTTTTTGTTGATTATTGGTTTATCTTTTATTTATTGTGTTTTAGTCGTTGCATAAATCAGTTATAATATAAAATTTATTTTTTTGTTGATTACTGATTTTTTATTTTTTTTTTTGTTGATTATATTTTAGACAATCAATCATCCCATCCAAAGACTAAAACAAGAGCTTGAATATCTAAACAAAGTTTGTGATGTATTGGGTATTGTGATGAGAAAATAGCTCTAGTTTTTCTAAGCGTTTGTGCTGGAAACGGCACAAGTTGATAAGGTCTTGTTTGGACATTAAGAAATAGAAGGATTGAACCAGCTAGCCTTCTCCCTTCCTAAATTTACCTCTTAAATATAATTTGTTAAAATGAAATGAAAACTGAAACACATAATGAGGAATAATTTGATGGCCACAAAGTAGTGTTGCAATCCGTTCCTGTAAAAATAAAATACTACTCCACGTGCTAACATAAATACACACTATATTATCCAACTTGCAATGTAGCTTTAATCAACTTATGCATTGAAACTAATACTAAAATTATAAAGCAAAGTGCTGCCTTTAGTGCTTTGTTCATCTGCATTTTCTCTACCTACCAAGAGCAAGTCTAGAAATGGGAAACAAAACCAAGGAAAATACACAATTCAAAAGAGGAACCATTCCATCAAGTATACATATGATTCATATGTATGTGTGTGCACACAAATAGATACACTAGTTGCCCTCTTTCTTTCCTTCTCAAATCACAGTTGAAAGCTACCTGTCTGTATCATAACCTAACAATCTTAATTAACTAATTAAGCCTTTTTTATATATATATAAATGCATATATAGTTAACTTTTAGTATTATATTCAATTTTAGACGAGTGATTATCATTTGTCAATTACTTATTTGTTTATGATAAAAAATTGACATTTATCAAAATAACTAATTGACCTGTAGGTGATTAAAATTTTCATATAAAACTACATAATAAAATATAACTATAAATGAAAATAAAAAAAATCATTACAAGAAATTATAAAATAAACAACTAAAAAATATAAGATAAAAAAATAATTTTTATATATTATCTATTTAGAAGTAAATATTATTTGTCAAATGGGATTGAACAAAACTCATTCTTAAAAAGTTAGATCAAAAGAAGAGAGTGACGAGCAAAAAGATTGATCACAAATAAAAGTCTACTCTAATACATATAAGATGAGATTGGGTAAAACTTATTTTCAAGGGCTAGCTCAAAAATAGAGATGTTCAATTCACATGTATATACCATGATAGTCCAGTACTTTAGTGATGTTCACAAATTCAACTTCTAATATTATTTATTTAATCACATATTTAAATACATTATTATAACAATATGAATTATCCACTAATTAAGCTAGCATATCGTGCTCAATCTTACCAATGTTTCACATCAGCCTTTCACGCTTTGTAAGCTTGGATTACTTATGCCCTGATTCAGATTTGCGGCCTAACTTTAGATAAGAAATTAAGGCCTTGACTACTTCAATATCATCCATGGTTTTTTACAATTTTCTTTTTCTTTTCCTCAAACACAACAGAATGCTTGATTACTTGGAATCAAATATCAAGAATTTAAGTAACAGGAGAAATATGATAATTTTATTGTCATTGACAACGTTTAGAATAAAATGAAATTAGTAGTGTTTTATCTTTTTTATTTTTATTTTCATATTTCTATTCCATCATTGTTTAGACTCTATATCAACCTCTCTTAAGTTAGTTGGGTGGGACTAAAAGACTATTACTAACTTTATTTGTTAATTGTACAGTCATTTTCTCATATTTCTTTACTTTATCAACCACTTCAATGACAAAGAGTTATAGTTTCATCACCACTCTATTTTATTATCGTTAATTAGAGTTTTTTTAATTCGATTTAATTTATTTTAAAATAATTCTATTTTAATGAAAATTTAACTTGATTTATAGATTAATTCAATCTCAACTTAGTGCATAAGTCAATCTAACTATCTCAATTTAAATAATTTAAAATAATTAAAATTTATTTAAAATTAAATGATAATTTTATTTTTAAAAATTAAAATTTAAAGTTATTCAATTTAATTAATATCTCAAAAAATAATTTGAAATTTCTTGTATATTAACTCTGATGACTTTATTCATAACTGTGACCCTATTTAAATTCACTTGAAAAAAAATATGATTTGAAATAATTTTATTTGATATTAATCCCCTACTAACTCTAAGTCAAATACGGCTCTAATTGCTATACAAAAAATCAGATTGCATCACAAACACGCATAGTTAATAATCACTGCCATCTATTAATTTGATTTGACACAATTTAATGATCAGCAACTATATGATACTGCGATTTACTATTTTTTAATATAAAAAATAACTGATACGTCACTACCAGTAGTTATCTGTTTCTCACCGACCATTTCATTGGATAAGATAATATATATATATATATATGGAAGGAAACTTCATAGCTTTCAACTTGAACATAATTTTATTGCTGAACTAATCTTTCCACACAGCCAAAAAATATTACCCCAACATATTCATGTTTACTTTGAAGGATGGATTACTTTTTCCTTCTTTTTTTTTTTTTTTTGGAAAGGTCAAAAAAAAAAAAAACGGTGTAGTACTTTCACATCAATGGACAACTAAATCAATGTCGACTTTCTCTATGTGCCCTTAAGTATTCTTGCTGACAATTATTAAAATTTATTTAAATAAAAGAAAACTTTAAAAGCAATGCCACAAATAATAATAACATGAGAAAATCTTAATTATTTGTTTCCTCCTTTCTTTCCTTTAAAATGTAATCCTGTACATTGGTTAGCTCTTGTCCTTCCTTCTACGCGTGGATTGTTAGGATAAAATGATATTTATCCTTTTTAATTAATAATTTTTATAAATTTAAAGCTCAATTGGTTTCATAGGAAATAACTTATTTATAAAAAATATTTTTTAAGAAAAATACTTGTAAATAAGATATTTTGTTGTTGTTTGGAGTATACTACAAAATATTATATTTTTAATTCATGGGAATCTAAATTGATAGTAGATAGCATAAAAATGAAAAATATGAAAATGCAAAATGCAAAAATAGATACAAAGAAACTATATTTTTCAAAAATGTAGAAAACAAAACATGAAAAAAATATGTAAAATAAAAACATAGAGACATATTTATAAATATTCTTCTTACATATATATTTATAATAAATATTAAAATAAATAATTATTAAATCATACTAAAACTACTACTTTGATAAGATATCACCAAACCTTATCAAACATAAATTTTAAATTTGTAGTAGACATAATGAATCTCTCATTTACTAAAGTTAAAAATCATATATATATATATATATATATATATATATATATATATATATATATATATTCAAAGTGAAAATGTATTTATTAATTTTTTTTAAATTATAGAAATAGCCTCAAAATATCTCGAACATGTTTTTGTTAGTTTTCTGAATTCAAGTAATCCTCGAATTCGTTTAAATGCATCAATTTTGATTCGTGACTTAAAATAGTTATGAAGTGAAAAGTATTCTTGCTGAGTCAAACCCTCTCAGCATAATCAGAAAATAGTAATAATTAATCACTATTCATTAATTAAGTGAATATGTTATTCTAAGATTTCTTTGTATATATTTATTTATCTGTGTGTGATATTGTGACAAGAAAAATCATTACGATAATTTTTAAATTTGTCACAATTAACATGTTATGATGAATTTATTTCATCATGAAATGCATCAAAATAATCTTATTTTAACAAGTTTAATGTGATAAATATTGAGTTGTCACCATTTATCATCATTATTATGATAGATTTGCTATGTTGCAAGAAATATATATTATGAGTACTAACTAGTCATATTTAGGATTTTGTCATAATAAATATTAATTTATCACAATTTATACATCATTAAAGGGCAAACTGATGAATGTTTAGTGACAATTTTTAAATTTTTTAATAAAAATTTATCACAATAGTAATTATGATAAAATATTTATGTTATAGATATAATTATGACAAAACTGGTTATGTTATTTTATTCATAATGACAAAAAGTTGTAACATATTTTTTTAATGATATATTATGATAAAATTTATTATTCTGATTTTGTTATGACAAATAATATTTACTCATTATTGCTATGTTCATATCTTTTTTTCATTACAAAATTTTTAGTGACCTAACTAATTTTTCAATAGTTTGAAGTAATGGCAGATTATATTTTATAAATAGTATAACTATATTTATAATAATAATTTATTTTTCTCACAATAACAATGGTAATTTTTGTATTCATTGCCTTGGATTGTTAGTGTACAAATTGGCTCACTAATCAAGTGGATTGGCTTTTTTATGGAAATTTTTATTAGAACATTCAAGTATATGTAAGTTTAAATTTCTACCTTTACTCTTAAATGTTATATATATATATATATATATATATATATATAGAGCGAGGAATAATATCTTAATTTGGTAAATATAATTGTTATGATATTCTTCAAATTTCTAATGAAATCTAGAAAATAGAAAAACTATTTTATTTACAAGAAATAATTTTCAATGCGATTGGAGGATTATTTTTTTACATAGTATAAAATTTGTATTGTAGAGCTTTTTCTAATTGAATTTAGATTCGTATTATATCATGTTTGGTTATATTAAAAAATGAGAAATGAAATCCTATTTTAAGATAACTATTTCAGGATTTTAATTTTTTTTTAGTATATCCATATATAAGAAGAATATGAGACATTTTAAGTTTTTTGGAATCTCATTCTTAAATTTTTGAAATAAATTATGGTATCAAATATGAAAATAGAATTGAAATCCTATTATATTTCTATTTCTTGGTGAATCAAACACGAACTTAGAGTAGAATTGAAGGAATCTAACTCCATAAATAGAAACATTGTAAATAGTGGCGGAACTAGAGAATTATTTTAGGAGGGGCTCAGTCACTATTAAATATAAAAAAATTTTAAAGCAATTAAATAAGTATTTAAAAATTAAAATACTAAAATGACAAGTATTAATTCATAATTCATAATATATTTTTAATTTAAATTTTTTATTTCTAATTCACAATAAATTATTTATTTTTAATATATTTTAAATAAATTTCCTATTTTACTATAAACTTCATAATATTTTAATTCATAATAAATCAATTAAGATTTGTAATTCTCAATTCATAATATATTTTTAATTTAGATTTTCTATGTTTAAACTAGAGTTCCTAATTCACAATATATTTTTAATTTAAATTTTCTATTTCTAATTAAGGTTCTTATTTCAAATTCGATCAATTCACAATTTTTAACAAATATGAAAGAAAAAAAAGAATGTTATATTTTTAATGTAAAACTAAGTGAACTAAAACATAAAAGATATGAAAAAAGTGAAAATATATCAAATTTAAAAAGAATAATAGAAGTCACTTTTGATTAAATTCAAAATTGAGTATAAAATCTTCAAATGCTTGATAGTTTAGCCTAAAATATTAATAAAAATTAAGTTTTTGAATAGTAATTTAAATGTTTTTTAGAGAAAAATGAGATGATTAAATGAGGAAAAAAAGGAAATTTTGAATTGGGGAAAAAAGGGATTTTAAATGAGAGAAATTGTGTTTTGATGGGTTGGGGAGGAAGGGGGAAGCTTTGTCCCCTTTTTTGTTTTTGTCACTTTCTCAAAAAGTCATTTTGAGCAATTGACAAAAATATTTTTTTTGTTACTCACACCTAAAACGAAACTTTTTTTAAAAAAAAGTTAACTTTTTATATCGGGAGAGAGTTGTTCTTCTTCTTCCTTCTGCAGCCTTTCCCCTTCTCCTCTGGTTTTTTTCTCTTCCATGGTAGGGGTTGATAGGGTGAGCAAAAATCGGACTGGACTAAAAAAATCGATCGAACAGAGTTTGTTCAATTTGATTTGATTTTGATCTTTGATTGATTCGATTCAGTTTTAATTTTAGAAAAAATCCAGTTTTTGGTTTTTGTTCAGTTTGTTAAATAGAAAAATCAAATTAATCAATTAATAAATCAAATCAATTTGAATTGAATCATATTTAAAATACGTGTAATTTAATCAAATTAAACTGAACTTAATCAAAATTTTTATAGGTTCTGTTTCGAATCAGTTTACATACGCATATATTTTAGTTTAATCGATTCAGTTAATTTAATTTTTTAAAATTTTTTTATTCGATTCGATTTTAAATATATAAAATTTAATTTATTTAATTTTAATAAAAAATCAAATCGAATTAACCAGATTAATCATTGTTCTCATCTAAGGGCTGACCCCCTGCCTCCTAACCCCCCACTTCTTTGTCTCGTCGGTAGTTGGGAGAGTTGAAACCGAAGCCTACCTTGATTCTGCAACTGATTGTAAAAAGAATTTTTTGCCTTTCACTTAAAGCAGTAAGAGCTATGTCTATTGGTGCCAGAGACTACTTTTGTTATTAAAAATTTTAATATAATTTAATTGATATGAATCTAATACAATTCTAAAAATTTTTTAAAATGATTCAAATTAAGAAAAGATGTAAAAAAATTTTGAATTTAATTTGATTTGGCCCTAACTAATTTATAGATTAACTTGCATTAACTTAATTTTAGCATTATTTAAATTATTAAAATATTTAAATTTTATTTAAAAATAAAAAATAATATTTTTATTTACAAAAGTTACAAGTGTGAGTGACTCCATCTAAACTTAAAAGAGAATTTAAAATTTTTTATATATTAATTCAATGATCGATCCATTTGCAATTTTAACAACTTCATTTTAGAAAATATTATTTGAAATTAATTTTGGTCATTTATTATTATATATATATATTAATTAGAATATTCCAACCATATCATGGGTTGTGTTGTTAAGTGGGCAAGGCCAATCGAATCCACTAAACCGGAACATTTGGCCACATCAGCAATGTAAAGGTATAAAATTCAATATAAATTTCAGGCGATTAGAAAATTTTTAATTTAATTTAATTTGATTTATAAATTAATTAAATTTATTTTAAATATTTAAAAATTATTTAAAAAATAATAAATATGAGTTAACAATTTAATTTGAAGCTCAAAAAATAATTTTAAAAAATGATTCTAATTTCATTCTATATTTAGATGTACTAATTTGATTTGACCGGTTTACAATTCAAAAGTATTTTGAAAAATAAAATAATTTAATGTATAAATTAATTTATTTTAAAATTAAATTTATCCAATTTTTTTACCATCTCAAATAATATATATTGTTTTAAATTTGACTATTCCAACCATATCATCATGGGTTATACTTTAATCGCTCAAGCGGGCAAAACAAAATCTAATCCATTAAACGGGATATTTCACCAGATCATAATCGTTCTGTACAGATGATGAACGTCCATAAGCTCAATTAATTATAAATGGACCTGTTTTGTAGAGGTGACAAAGAGATGAAATTAATTGGAAACAAATTAAATATTTTCAAATTCAATATATATTAAAATGAGTTTCGAACTATTTTAAGTAAAAAATTCAGATTAATTTTAAAATTCAACAAAAATCTACTACTTTTATCTTTGTTTGATGGATGATTTTCTAATCATGTGTTGAGAATAATCAAATTGGCTATAGTTGCTCTGATAGATGATCCCATTGATGATGAAAATATACATTGAAACAAATCCAATTCACATCATTTCATTCACACTCACACTCACACATGCACTTGTATATATATATATATATATATATATAAAGTTGCTCAATCCACAAAGGCAATAAATATTTGATTCTCTTTTCTGAGTGTGTGGCATTGATTATTAAGAAGAGATATGCTTTTCTCCATCATTATTGTGTTCTCCACATAAAACCATATTTCATTATTTTATAACCATCCAAAGTGTGGTAATGGATTAAGGTTATTTCATTTCATTACGTTGGCACCTGCAATTAGTGACGCTTTTTAACACGATTTTTTTGCTTCTTAAATATCTTTCTTTACTTAATTGCAAATGCTAAATTAGAATCATTGTATGCCAATAGTCTCAATTAAGTAAATGTGCATGTGTATCACTTGACCAAATAAATAATTACTCTCTATGTCTCCAAAAAATTATAACCATCTATTTTTCATATTGCTTAAGAAAAGTATTTAATATTTTATCAACTCACCATTTGTAGTATATTTTTTTATTTATATCTTCAATTATATTTAATGAGAAAAATAAATATACTTATAGTTTAGTAATTATTGAGGATAAATTAAGAAGATTGATTATAAATAGTTCATCTGTCTCAAAAAGGTTGTCGCCTTCTAATTTTCACATTATTTAAAAAATACATTAAATATTTTTCCAACTCATAGTATTTTTTTGAATTCAGCTATTTACACTCTTCTTGGAAGAGAGTATAAGAAGTTCTAAGGGGAGTGCAAACATATTTCACTCCATTTGTTATTTAATAGATGTCTTTTAAAATTTTTACACATATATTAAAAATTGTATTTAATAGATGTTATTACATAAATAAAAGATTATATTACATTTAATTAATTATTTTCATAAATTATTGTGCACTTTACAAAGAAATAATTATTATGAAAGATAAAAATGATAGAGTTAGAAAAAAATTAACTAATGTTTATGAAAAATTGTAAAATATCAAGTATTATGAAATAAAAATTTATCTAAAATGACATATAATTTGGAACAAATGGAGTATTAAAATTTATAGCTATTTGCACTTATCTAGGTAGTGCAAAAAACTCAAAATGAAGTGCAAATAGCTAAAACTTATTTTTTTATCTATACCGTTAATTATATTAATGAGACAATAAATGTACTTTGCCTAGTTTAATAATTAATAAAGGTAAATTAGAAAAGTGATTATAAATATTTTTTAAATAATGAGAGTGGACATGTATTTTGAGACATTCAAAAAAAGAAATGTAGACAACCTTTTTTGGGATGGAGTACAAATAGCTAAAACCTAATTTTTCATCTATACCCCTAATTATATTAATGAGACAATAAATATATTTTACCTAGCTTAATAATTGATAAAGGTAAATTAGAACAAGTAATTATAAATATTTTTTAAAATAATGAGAATAGGCATGTGTTTTGAAACATTCAAAAAAAAATAATAGTAGACAACTTTTTTTAGATGGAGGAGTATTTTTAATTTAATGAAAGTAAACATATATTTTGGAACATAAAAAAAAACAACAGTGGATAACATTTTTGGGATATATATATATATAGGTTTAATAATTAATTGTTTATTCACGTTCATTGTAATTTTAAAATTTTTATTACAATTTTAATATAAAACTCACATTGCGTTTAGATTTTATTTATTAATTGACTAAAGAATAATATTTTTTCGAATTTTTCATTTGAAAAATTAGCTTTTAAAGATAGAATCTCGGCTATATTAAGATTATTGTTTCATTTTAAGTTGTATTTTACTATAATTATTTTTAAAGATGATATGATGATCTTAAAAAGTTAACAGAAAAAATAATCATTTGATATATGATAAAAAATTATTTAATATAAAATTTAAAACTTAAATTTTATATATGTATATTGATTGATGATTATTTGCCACAATTATTTTAATTATTAGCGACTAAAAATTTATTTAGTTTTTTTAAAACATTAATTAAGTCATTTTACACTCAAGAATTATTCTTTTAAGTTTCAACCAATGAATCTCAAGTTTACCGGCATTTTGAAGTTGTCTTGAAAAATTAAATTACAACAAATCTTTAACTACCCAAAAAATAAACAGAATTATTCTTTGGAAGAATAATCCACCCTAAATGAGATTTTCTTTTCAAATTGTATTGGAGGGCCTGATATTAACAAATCATTATTTGAAATACTGAGAAAATACTTAGAAGCTTTAGACAGGGCATATAAAATTAATTAAGAATCAATTAAAGGGTAATTTAATTTGGAACAAAACGAAATGACTCGGCAAAAAATTTTCTCTGTCTTTCTGCTAATCAAATAAAAAATTACGATAATCAGCCATGTAGTTTTTTCTTATCAGTAAATTCGAATTTGATTAGACATCGAATTTTATAAGTTTATAAATTTAAACATCACTATATCAAATTGATTATATATATATATAAATATATGAATACAACACCTTTCCATTTTGCACTTTTAAAAAAAATCCTTGTTCATATTTTAAGCAATAGTATCAATATATTTTACACAATCTTAAATATGTATATTGATTTAGGAAAAATTCATTCATTTTAAATATATTAATTTGAAGTTATTATTTGAATTTTTTCATATAAAATAGATATTAACTTTAGTGAAAACTTTTATTTTGTAGTCAATTTAAATTTTTAGGTAAAAGTAATATATATTTTATTTTTAATAATAAGTGAAGACTAACAATAAAAAAAATAAAAAGAAATTTTAATAACCCAATACTTTTTATGTTTAAGCCTCCAAAAATTTAATAATGTATACGGCCTGACGCAGAGGTGGAATATCCCGTGGGCTCTGGCCTATTTTTTTGTTTTGTCCTATGTTTCAATCAGGCAATTGTATAGTTAGATCTCTGCACTCAGCGGCGCATGATAATGACAAATATTGATATTAAAATTAAAAAAAAAAAGTAAAGACGCATAAATAATAATAATAATATGGTCGACGTCATGGCCCTGCCCTATTTTCTTTTTCAATTTTATCTATATAAGTTTAATACTTTCTTATTTTACTTCTTCAAGATATTTATTTGCCTTAAACTTTTCCTTTTAAATTTTTTAATTTACTATTTAGTATAAAAATATAATTTTTTAATTTTTTTCTTTGTGTTAAAAATTTTTAAAATCTATTCAACTATTAATTTAATTTTTTAATTTTAAGTATGAAAGGAAAATATTTTTTAAATAATATTTTTATTTTTCTTATTATTTTTAATTCTAAGCTAAACTTTTTTTTTTATCTTTATTTTTAGCAATAGTGTAATTATAGTTTACATAATTTCAAATGCAATAAATTTTAAATGTATTATTATTGAATTACTTTATATAAAATAACTATTAATTAATTTTAGATAAAATTTTAATTTATAATATATTTTTAATAAATTTAAACAAAAATAATGCATTTTTATTTTTTAATAATAAGTGAGAACAATATTACTATAAATTTTAATCCCTTTCGAAATTGAATTCTGCATCCGTCTCTAATGAGAGCTGTTGTTTTATATCCCTAAACGCAAAGGAGCATGATAAAAACATAACAAATAGAAATACAATTATTCTTGGAAAAAATATATATATTTAAAAAAAGAAAAAAGATCATGATGATGACATAACAAATTAAAAATACAATTATTCTTGGAAAAAATTTATATATTTAAAAAAAAAAAAAGAAAAAAAGATGATGATGGTCCATGAAGGAAGGACGCGTGGTGGAGTGATAAAAGTGGTATGGTGTTGTCAAGTTTATAAACAATGCCTACCGCACTTGTCACCTCTTACTGAATTGACTTGTCGACGTGGCTTTTGGCTACTCGTTATTTTTTCAGGCTGAATCTCAAAGTTCATTGTATTCTTCTAGCGATCACCATTTCCAGCTTCAGATTACAATTGTCTGGCAGCTGCTTCCTCATTTTATGCTCCTCAGTTTAGAAATTACGTCAGGAGCGATGCCCCATCTCCGGTCCAAATTTAAGCATGATCTAATTACAGCTAATCTATACACTTTAACCCTATCTTTGGCAAATTATTTTAAAAAATAAAATTTATTTTTTCATTTATTTTTAGATATTCAGTTCAAATATCAAAGATAAAAAAAATATATTTATTATAATTTTTTTCAATCATCATATTTTCCTTTTTATTTTAAAAAATAAAATTATTTTTTTTTTATTTTTAAATAATAAAAATTATAATTATCTCTTATTTTCTTTCTTTCCATCCATACGAAAAGGTAAAGAGTTAGAAAAAACAGGATGCTCGTGTCAACTTGCAGCCACAATTTCTTTCTAATAATAATTCACGTTCCACTTTTTTATACTATTAAAAAGAAAAAGTCAATTAGATTTTGATTATTGGAGTTTATAATAACGTATAAACTTCGCTCCTATTCTTTTTAAATAATGGAAGTCAACTTCCTGAAATTAACTTCAGTAGTATTTATTTTAAATTGATTATTGATTAGTCTTTTAATGATATTGTTTAATAATATTATAATCTTCAAAAATTATCTACATAATTATAAGATAATTAATAAATTATATGTAATTTTAAATAATATTTTATTTATGTAATGTATTATAATATATATATATATTATTTTTATTGTATTATATGATGTATTCATCATATTAAATAATATTGAAATAAAAAATTTATTTTAAAAGATTTTTTTTTATTTTTAATTTTAAATTTTTTATTCAAAGAGATATATATATATATATATATGAACTTCTTTATTATAAGATTTGCTCTCTTACAATTAAAAAAATAGCTTTCAGTTAGTGCGTCTGTCAAGTCCTAATACTCTGTCATATCCATGGCGGCGCACGCAGATATTTCAATTCCGTTGCACTGTCTTAACTCCGTCTTTAACTGTAATTAGTCCACCCTCTCTCTCTCTTTCTCTATATAAGCCAACCTCTCCTTTCCTAGTTTAACCCAAAAAAGGAAATCCCACGCCTAAGCATATTAATTAACCGAAAAAACCTCCCATTATCCTTCATGGAAACACAGCTAGACCGCTTCTGGGTTTTGGCTCTCATTTCAAAATGCAAGTCCCTCTCTTCTCATAACACAGTTTTTCTTCTTCTCTCTATATGCATGGCTTGGCTTTCCATGGCTTTGCTCTACTGGGCTTACCCTGGTGGCCATGCCTGGGGTAAGTACTGGGTCAACAAAGGAACTAAACCCAAGTTATTTATCCCAGGTCCTCGAGGGTTTCCAATGCTAGGGAGCATGAACCTCATGACTAACTTAGCTCACCATAAGCTTGCAGCTGCAGCTAATCTTTTTGAAGCTAAAAGACTCATGGCTTTTAGCCTAGGAGAAACTAGGGTTATAGTCACGTGCAATCCTGATATCGCCAAAGAAATTCTGAACAGCTCCATCTTTGCCGATCGTCCAGTCAAAGAGTCCGCTTACAAGCTCATGTTTAACCGAGCTATTGGGTTTGCTCCTTATGGTGTTTATTGGCGAACCCTAAGAAGAATCGCAGCAACCCATCTTTTTTGCCCCAAGCAAATCACCTGCACAGAAGCACAGAGGTCAGATATTGGTGCCCAAATGATATCGCAAATTGCATGTCAAGAAGGAGATTTCCAAGTCCGTCATATACTAAAAAGAGCTTCACTTAACAACATGATGTTCTCAGTTTTTGGGCGTAGATACGAACTCTGTTCATGGAATAGGGAAACAGAAGAATTGAGAGGGCTTGTTGAGGAAGGGTATGAGCTACTAGGGGAGCTCAACTGGTCTGATCATCTCTCTTGGCTTGCAAGTTTAGACCTTCAAAAAATCAGATTCAGGTGCTCCAAATTGATTCCTAAGGTGAACCATTTCGTTAAAAGGATTATTCAAGAACATAAAGCTAATCAGTTCAATGGCCAGACAAAACAAGATTTTGTGGATGTTTTACTATCCCTTCAGAAACCGGACAAGTTATCCGACCAGGATATGGTTGCTGTTCTTTGGGTAATTGCCCACAAACTTCTTTCTTAATTATTTCTCATTACTCTATATATATATAACACATATATTTTGTGCAACTCGAGATTTCACAGTCTCTCCAATATCCATGAGAAAAATTAAGGCTCGTTTATATTGCTATTTTTATGATTTGTTTGTTTTGTTTGCATGAGAAATGGAAAGGAGAATCATCAAAAGTGGAATCTTATGATGACTTCGCTCTTTTATTATATTTCAATATTTCTTAGCAATCCTAACATACCATGTTTGTTTTATGCTCCTTTTGATGGACTTTTTTGTTTAATGATTATTATAGGAGATGATTTTTAGAGGAACCGATTCTGTAGCTGTTTTGATCGAGTGGATACTGGCGAGAATGATATTCCACCCAGATATCCAATCAAAAGTCCACCATGAGCTCGACCAAGTCGTGGGAAGATCAAGGCCGTTGAAGGAAACAGACATCGGATCAATGGTTTACCTGCAGGCTGTAGTGAAAGAAGTTCTCAGGTTACATCCACCCGGCCCACTCTTATCCTGGGCCCGCTTGGCAATCAGGGACACTACAGTGGATGGGTATGAGGTGCCTGCCGGGACCACAGCCATGGTTAACATGTGGGCCATTACAAGGGACCCACAAGTTTGGGTGGACCCGCTCAAGTTCTGGCCAGAGAGATTTATGTGCAAGAGTACTGCAGCAGGTGACATGGAGTTCTCGGTGCTGGGGTCAGACCTCAGGTTAGCTCCATTCGGGTCTGGTCGGAGGTCTTGCCCCGGAAAAACGTTGGGTTTGGCCACAGTTAGCTTCTGGGTGGGAGCATTGTTGCAGGAATATGAGTGGGTGCAATCGGATGATGACCCGGTGGATCTATCCGAAGTGCTAAGGCTATCCTGTGAAATGGCAAATCCACTCAGCGTTAAAGTATACCCGAGGAAGACAGGATTCTGAGTTGGATCCTTATATGTAAGTTGTTTTCTACATGCAGCTGTAAACTCACGTTGTAAATATACTGTTTGTATCCCTCTACCTTCCATGGCTTATATGTATAAAATTATTAATCTGTATACTATGTGGTTTAAATTAAAATTTTATGCGCACAATGATTTGATGCGAGATATTTTTTTGTAGCTCTCTTGATCTTTTCAATCCAAATCATCTTGTGTAAAATTAAATTATTTTACGATTGTTGAAAACTTAGATTCTGTTATTTAGACGGTCTATATTTTAAAAAACTCAATTTCATCATTTATAAAAAAAGATATAATGAAAAAGTTAAATTAAGTTCAAAACTATAAAATTTTGAGAGAATGCATTTCAATTAAAAATTAATTTAAAATTACTTTGCTAATTTATAAATTAAATTAACACTATACTTGTTTTAAATAAATAAGGACATTTAGAGAAATAAAATGATTTCAATCATTATAAATTTATTTCAAATAATAGAATTCAGTTAAATCAATTTAAAATTTGTTTCAAACAATAGAATTTGATTACTAAAGTGAGAGAATTCTATTAATCGAGTTTTTTTCTTTTATTTTCCTGCATGATTTGTTTCAAAGATGATCTACGAGTGCCATTAAAATTCAGGTAATTGAACAAAACATTACAAAATTTAACTTCAACATGGAATGGAATCAAAAGTAATAATTAACTAAATTAAGCAATGAAAAGAGTTTGCTTATTAATTTGGGGATTTTTAGCATTTAAATGAATTAATTTTTTAAAATACATTAGGTCTATATGAAAAGTGTCTCTCAAATTTTTTTTATAAAAAACTTATTTTCAATTAATATACATGAATTTATTTGAGAATGCTCTGATTATAGATATTAAAAGAAAAAATAATTATAAAATAATAATACCTTTTTGACCGAGTACATAAAAACACAATTTTCATTTTGTAGCGATAAGTTGTTGGTAAGGATATAGTTAAACGAGTATCATATATTTATTCATTTTTTATACACTTAAATTTAAATTTATTATTGACATTAAATTTATTAAATTTTCAATTGAATTTCAGAATATTCACAAGTTTAACTAATCAATAAAAATTATATAATTTTGGTACTAATTATATTTCTCAATTATATTTCTATCTAGTAATATGAACTAGTTTAAAATTTATCTTCTATTTGATATATTATGTTATATTATATTATATTATATAATGTTTTTACAAATATAGAATAAAATATTATTTAAAATAATAATATTACAAAAGTTATATTAAAAATTTATTTTGAGTTCTTTATAAATATTCAGACCAAATTTAAAAATATTTAAACTTTTTTTTATAAAAATATATTAAACCTACAAACTGATAATTGAAATTGATTTATTTAGTTAATAAAATGAGTTGGAGTTGGAGTGAATTTTTTGACCTGTGGAATTTAAGTGAATTTTGAATAATTTTAAATCATGTTACGGCCCTGCATGCTGATAGTGGGCTTTTAAGAAAAAAAACACAGCACAGAAAAAACATTACAACTAGATCAATTAGAGGAAGACGAAATGCACATCATTGTTGCTTAAATTATAGAAACCTGAGATATGGTCATGAAATTTGATCTGGGTGTTGGACCCAATTGCTTTTAGATTATGCGCATGCATGCCCTAAGGCATATATCTTGCCAAAAAAGAGCGAATGGGATGGCATTGGAGAAGCACTACTAATGAAGATTTTTGGATCAAGATAGTTGAACACTTTGTATTCTACAATACAATTTGTTCAAGTACATATCATTGGACCAAAAGCCTAGTCAGCTAGCTATTTAGCTACCTTGTGCAGCCACTGCATATATTATTAAACTGATTGGTGGTTTAGTAGTATTGGACACTCTCATTCCATCATGATGTCCTGTCACGGGGGCTTGAAATCTCACCACTTATACAATGGTTTTTATGAGATACAATCTAAAACCCTGTTGTTCAATTTTTGTAAGATAATCACGTCTCATGAAGAAAGCAGCCAAGAGCACGTGAAACTCACATGGAGTTTAGTTTGTGAAAGCTCCGTTACATGGGAGTAATTTTGTCCATATATCGCCCTAACACTGATTCTGTGATCTCTTCTTGCGTCTGCTTTACATCCATAGTTATCTTGATATCTTTCGAGCCTGAATTACTAGCTACTCCTTTCATTTCTCTATGTCCTATGAGAAACGTCCTTATTCAATAACAATTATAATAATTTATCGACACACACATACCCTGTTGTCCATGTCTCTACTAGGGGCCATAACCTCAATCTTTATTGATACTTGTTTCCGGTGTTGGCCATGGGCGTCATGCTAACTGGATTTATGGTAGAGGTAGGGTAATTCTTTGGAGAATACAATATTGAAATATATATATATATATATATATATATATATA
>CATIWR010052715.1:0-41663 GCA_949677035.1 Omphalea diandra | reverse complement strand
CAATGATATAATAGTCTGTATGGTAAGAACATTTGATAGCCTATGTGGCAGTACTATAATAGCATGTTTGGCAGAAACTTTTGATAGTCTGTGTGGCAATGAGATCTATAGCCTGTGTGGTAACAATATATATATATAGCCTATGTGACAACTAAAAATGAAAGCCTTTGTGGCAGTAATATTTATAGCCTATGTGGCAGAAATTTATGACAACATGTGTGGTAATAACCTTTGACAGCCTATGTGGTATTTAAGAGGAAAAACTATTTATTTCGTACATGGATATGAAGATGAGTTATTTATGTTTAAATATTGTTACGGTATTTGAGATTGAAGTATCATTATTCATTTACTTACTGAGTATGCAAACTCACTCTTTTGTATGAAATCTTATTTCAAGAAGAGTAGACTAAAGATTGCATCCAGTATACTATTCAAAGTCATTGTCTAGCAGTGTAATAGAGGTTGGGCCAGTATGCAGTCAGTTAGTATTTTAGTTTGATTATTAATGTATGTTTTGTTGTAAATAATTACTAAGTGG
This sequence comes from Omphalea diandra, assembly GCA_949677035.1. NCBI lineage: Eukaryota > Viridiplantae > Streptophyta > Magnoliopsida > Malpighiales > Euphorbiaceae > Omphalea > Omphalea diandra. Next base: position 41,122 of record CATIWR010052715.1, on the reverse strand, counting down.
TGAACAAAAGACATAATGAAAAAAAAATTTTAATCAGGTCTTTTAAATGACAATGGATAGACTTAGAGAGAAATTTAAATGATTATTAATTGGGATGTGACAGTGACTATTCTACTAAGAAGCAAATATTAGAGGTTCAAGAATATACAAGACGACATAGTAAAACTCAAAAAATTTTAGAGTCACCATCGAATATGACTGAGATACACAATTCATCATCTCTTCAAAGTAGGGTTCGAAAGTTAGGTACAACTCAAGGAAGGTGTTTGATATTTCGAGCCGTCTAGACATTGATCCTACTTCTACTCAATCGTCTATAATTTTTATAAGTTGTACATATTAATTATTACCTAATTCCATTTTAATCTTCACTCATGCCTACTATTATTCATGCAAAATAAAAGTAATACTGAAAAATTAAATAAATTAATTATAGGCCAATCGAGAGGGGGATTTTCACAAATACAGAGTAAATAAAAAAGAAATGAAATGAAATTATATTCCTACAAAAATAGAACGTTAATGCAATAATAATGAAAAAGAGGATATAATGTATCCATAAAATCAAAATAAGCAGGTGTCAACAATATAAATAGATGTTATTTACAAAAACTTACATTGAAGAAATATATATATATATATATATAACAACAACATATAATAGAAAATAATCAGGTATCCAACAAATGTAATAATCTTTTCTTTTAGTATCAAGGCAAGATGATTAACGAAGCATAAACTCGAGTATATGACCAACATTTTTTGAAAAACTCTAATTACTAAGCCTATTTCACAAAAAATGAAACACTAAATGCAAATATTGTAACCTAATTTTCAATATTCAAATCAAACTGATATGTATCATAAATAAAATAAAAAAAGAAAAATTAAATAGGAGTGTCTTGAACAACCAAAGCATGCGTCTTGATTGCCAAGGTGAAGGCATATATCTCTCAAATTTAGCTTATTATTTTTTTAATAAAAAAATATTCTACAAACAAAGTTCTTATTCATATTTTAATAATTTTTATTTTTTCTTGATTCGTTAATTAATTGATTATAAATTTAACTTTTGGGTAAATTTTTATCTTGTTATTTTTATAATTGAAGGTAATTTTGATAATTATTTTTTAATCATTAATTACTTAAGTTTAATAATTAAATTTTTTATTTTATTAAATTTCATTTTTATATTTCTAATTAAATTTTTGTTTATATTTAAATTAAATTTAAATAAATTATATAAATAAAATTTTATATACACAAGTGTGAGAACATTTTAAAATTATATAAAGAAATATATAAATAAGAAAATATCATATGTTAAGTAACATATGAGAGTTTATAATTTTTTTCAACTTTACTATATATAATACACTTCATCTAATTGATTTTTTTAAATAGAGAAATATTTATAAAATCCTTTTAGAATAAGTGATTTCAACAAATTACATAGTATACGTAAAATATTTTATATTAGGTATTAAAATTAACATTTATTTTATATATAAATTAAATACTAAAATTAAATATATGATAATTGATTTAATAATAAATATAAAAATTAAATATTTTATAATTACTTTAACGCTAGTTGATATTAATATATGACAAAATTTAAATTTCTAAAAAACTAGAAAAATGATGATGTGTCAAATAAAAATATTTTTAAAATGACTTTCTATTTGCTTTGACTATATATATATATATAAATCATAGATGAGCACTGTCTATGCACTAGATACAGGTATCTTCTTTGTTTTTTTTATGCGCTGCGCACTTGTCACTCTCTCATTTGTTGTGCTCCATTTTTTCTTATTTTTCTCTCCTCTCCCCTAATTTTTCTAACTTCGAAGTTGAAGATCTTTTTGAACAAAGGTGAATTCATTATATTGACAATAAGTCATATAGAAAACAATGAATTACAAGACTACTTTTCAAATTAACCAAAACACTGAAGATAACTAAAACATTAGTTATTACAGATAGATCAGATTAATCAAATACAACTTGAGAGCAAGAAAGTTGTAAAAAAACAGTCTAAAAAGACCATCCAAATTTGAAATTGAAAGGCCTTAAGAGCAAAAATTGAACACCCTCTTTAATGTTGTGAAGGGTTGTGGATTGATTGAGAGCTTGAATTCCAAGTAAGGTGAACCAACACTCCGATATTCTCCATAAACTGATGGCTTTAACAATGCATACCTCAACATAGCAGTAGGACAAGATTGTTGAATTTTTAATTTGGTCGAGAAGGTTGAACCAAAGAAGATTTAACTCTACAAGAAACTCTCGCACCAAGCATAAAAGAGCCAAGATGAACGACACTAAAACTATTAGATTTGTCCATAACATCAAAATTCTCCAATAAAATAGCAAATCCTAATTAAGGGGAAGGTGAGATCTCCCCACAAAAAGAAAGATAAAAAGACAATTTATTGTATGGATTAAAAACTGAAGGAAATGAGATGCTGCCCTAACCAAGAAGTCAGCAACAACACGCTGGACACAGAGGAAAAGAGAACTAGGAGAAAGCAAAGGAGGAAAGAGAAACTAGAGAGATATACAAAAGAGAATTTAGATTTCTATGTAGCTAAAGATCTATAAAAAGACAATTTGTTGTATGGATTAAAAACTGAAGGAAATGAGATGCTGCCTCAACCAAGAAATCAGCAACAGCACGCTGGACACACAGGAAAAGAGAACTAAGAGAAAGCAAAGGAGGAAAGAGAAACTAGAGAGATATACAAAAGAGAATTTAAACTTCTATGTAGCTAAAGATCTATAACCTATTTATATTGGAGGATTCATCTTATCTAATCACAAGTATTAATTACTTCCTATTATGTTATTGCAAGAAATTGGCAATATACCTTAAAGATACAATAAAGCCAAAGAGTTTGCAAGCAGTAATTTTTTAAGACTCTTAGAATGTCTTATGTTTGGAGTTTGTAAAGTAGAAGAATTATAGATAAGAAAGAAAAAAGAAAAGATTGATGTAATTGGATGAAATCTATTGATTTTATAGATGTAGAGAGAAGTTATACACCTTTTATAAAAAGGATGTGTCTGTTAGACTTGGCACCCTTTATAAAAGTGTCTAATGAAATTGACACCCTTTACAAAATGAGAATGCCTATTGGACTTAGATACCTTTAACAAAAGGGTGTCTGTTGATTTGTATTTAACAAATTGTTCAAATAGTTTTATAATATTTTATTATTATTCAATTATTAATTCTATAATAATAAATTAAAATATTAATCAGATTTAACATATGCACGTGTGAAGTGTCTAAGAGTCAAGTGTCATATAGACTATTAAATATTCACCTATTCTCTCTATTTCAAAAAAAATTTATCCACTATTCCTATTTTGGGTATCCTAAAATACACGCTCATTTTCATTAATTATTATTAATTTTCTTTATTTATTCTTAGTAATTATAAAACTAGTATAGTAGATTTATTTGTTCATTAAATATAATTAAAGGTATAAATAGAAAATGTATTATAAATTATGAATTAACAAAATATTAAACGTATTTTCTTAAATAATATGAAAAACAATACATGATAACTTTTTTGAGACATAGGGAGTATATAACCTATTACTATATTATATATATATAACCTTTATAGTCAACCAAATTTTGTTCAAATTTTCTTCCAAACTTTCTGTCCTCCCAATCAATCAAAAAGTTGTATTCAAATTTATTTTCTATTATATTGTTTCATCTTTTTCTAACGTGGGATTTAAAAATCAGTTCTCCTTATACACACACGAGCTATTATAACCAATTGTCAACTTGCTCCTTAATCATTTCTCCTTCCACATTGCAGGCCAGTTGTCAACTTGCTTCTCAATCATTTCTCCTCTTTACAGAAGCCACATTAACTTGGACCAATTGGGTACGCTTCATTGTCTGGTCATAAAATGGACGGATTTTATTCTCATATTTTAAACGTTTGGGCTTTGATATTTGATAATTTAGGACTAGAATAATTTCTTGTCTTTCGCTCCATTCCTCATATATTTGGAATCATTAGTTTCGATGTTTTATCTCTGAGAAATATATTTGATCGATTATTATTATTGAATTAAATAAAATCCTGAAGCTAATAAATTTAATATCTACAACAACAACTAATAATAATAATAATAACAACTAAAGTTGAAGATGATTTCATAAATAGGATAACAGTTGTTGGCTAACACTCTTGAAAATTAGATCATGTTCAGTAAAAAATAAAAAAACTAAGGCATGCAACCATTGTTATTAGGACTTTTAGTCCTCCAAAATTAAACATACCTTTTAAAATTTTCCAAGTAACAGGTACAGCAAAGAAAATTTTTTGTAACATAGAAAAGAGAGGAAAAAAAAAAAAAAAGAGCTATTGATATCCAGACATTGATAAACAATGGACGACTGATAATCGAAACCCATAGACCAAAAATTGTATTTATAAAAATAATAATGTGAAAATAACATTAACACAATATATATATATTAGCATGTTTAAAATAATGGCTAAATAGACTGTTACATTAAATTAAAGTTTCATTCAGTTGAAAACATATGGTATAAGTAAAGATAATTTTACGAATTGAAAAATAAAATTATTAACTTCAAAAAATGGTTCGGACCAGGCAACAATTCTATCTTGCGTATAAGGAAGAAAAATCAACCAATTTATACTATATGCAAGTTTTTGGCTCATCTCTTGTTTACATAAGACCATCTCATTTTAAATATAAACTATAAAAATTTATAAGTTTTCAATGTGGGATTGAGACTTTTAGAAATAGTCCACTATATATAATAATCCCTCACATATTTTTAAAAGATTTTGTAAAAGAAAATATATTTTGCTAGATCTAAATATAAGTATTAATGCTTTGAATCTAGTGTTGTTTAGACCATTAACTAAAATAAAAAAAAAAATAAAATAAAACATAATTTACAGAGTTATGGTGAAACTTTTAGTTTCTATGAACCAAATATTCTTTATTGTAAATTAAAAGTTTATTCGTCATCTAAAACTCTCACCATTTTTACTATTCAACACCATTTTGCGCTAATAGGACATGTATATATGCCTGATAATTTATTAATTATCTAGAGACTATGTCAATAATTTCATAAGAACGACCACGCTCTATATTCGTACAGGTGATTTTATGAAGTATCTATTGTAATTAAATACATCACTTATAAGAAATATGAATTTCAATAAGAGTTTTTAGCTCATATTCTCACTCATTGCAGTCTAGCACCATTCATATCATAGGAAAATGATAAAATTTATTCAGTGGTAGCAGTATTAACAAGTGAATTCTTATTGCTCACGTGAACCTTGTTCATGGTATCATCGACCACAAAGATTGGATTTCCATCATTATCAATATTTTAAGTTTGCTTAAGCTTCATTCTCCTTCATGTTTTATTGATTAATTTCCTTCCTAAAGATGTTGTTGGAGAATCAACGAAGTTCATTACTGATTTCACATAATCAATGGATATAACTTCATCTTTTAGCAATATGTATCAAATGAATGTCTGTTCTTGCCTTTGGAAGTCTTATTCTTTGTAATGGCTATTATTTCTTGAGAATCACACTGCATTTATAGAGAAGTTATTAGTTTTATTCTTAATGAAATATTTATTAAGTTTCTCAACCACTCAACTCGTTGCCAGCTAACTCCAGAGTTACAAAAATTTGACTTCAATGTAGACTTTGCAATAATAGTTTGTTTGGCTGATTTTCAAGCAACTGCATCGTCACAAAGGATGAACACATAGCCACTAGTGAATTTTGTCTTATCTTAATTTGAAATCCAATTAATATCATTGTATCCTTCTGATACATTTGAGAAAATTTATTATATATAACATTATAGTTTATGGTATCTCTTAAAGATTTCATTAGTCTAACTAGTTCAATCTAATGACCAGGATTGCGATTGTATATATACCTGCTCAATTTACAGATAATATAAGTTATGTCAAGTCAGGAAAAAATACATCAAATGCATTAGACTCCCAATAATTTATGCATACTTAAATTGAGCTATAGAATCACTTCAATTTTACTTTAATTGTATGTTAGCATCATAAAAAGTATTCACGTGTGTAATATTAAAATGTTCAAAGTTAAGTTCTAATAAATTTCTATATATAATTTTCTTGGGATAGCATTATAGTATTATCCTTTCTTATGATTTCAACACCCAACACTTGCTTCACTTGTATCTTTCATATTAAATTTAAAAGTAAGAGAATATTTTATTTTATGTACCATGTCAAGACTAATACCAAAAATAAACACGCCATGTAAATAATCACACAACCATTAACAAGTTTAGCATAAACACATTTATTTACTTCAATGGAGAAAAAACACCAAATAGTAAAACTTGATCAAATTTCTCGTGGCACTGTTTTGGTACTTGTTTCAAGTCATATAATAATTTTGATAATTTGCAAACTTTATTTTCTTGATTAGAAGCTAACATATAAATCTTTTCTTCTAAATCAACATTTAAGAAAAATCATTTTAACATCCATTTGGTGAATAAAAAGTTAAGGATTGAAGTCAAAGCAATTAAAATATAAATAGAAGAAATTTTCATGAGCAAAAGTGTCAAAATAGTCAATATTTGATTTTTAAGCAAAACTCTTTGCAATTCAATCTTGCTTTGTATTTTATCAATAGATTTAGTCTGAATTAAATTTTTAAAAATCCAATTACAATCAATACGTTTGGCTTCATGGGGTAAATTTACTAAAATTTAAGTACTAATTAATAAAGTCAATTTCATTTTCAATGGTTTCTTTCAAAAATTATACTAGCATCTAAAAATGTTAAAGTTCATATATATATATATATATATATATATATATATAATACACTTGTCAAAATAAGAAATCTATATGCAGCACTATGATTAACATACTTAATAAACATACAATCAGATGTTTTTTATTTTTAACGGACAGGAAGCAATACTTTAGTAACATACTTTATAATTTTAAAATTATAGTTTAAACTATAATTTTAAAATTATAGTTTAGTAACGTACTTTATAGTTTAAAATTATAACTAAACAGCATAACATTTATCATTTCCTTAAAAGTTTTATTCTTCCTTTCAGCTATACTATTTGATTCAAGTGTATAACGAGCGATAATTTCATAAATTATTCATTCTTTTTTAGTCATTAAACAGAATATATTTATCTTTTATATTTGATATAACTATTTTTAATTTTATTTAATTGATTTTTCATTGTAGCTAATTGTAGGCCTCGTCTTTATTCTAAGTAAACACACCTTGAAATATCTAAAATATTCATATATAAAGTCACATAATTTTTTTTACCACCTTTATTCATGATTTGTTTTATATTTTCTAAATCAGTGTGAATTACTTAATAATTCAGGTTTCTTATGAACATATTAATATGTTCTCTTAGTTAATTGAGCTTCAATACATATTTCACATTCACTTATGTTTGAAAAATTAATTGAGTTAATTAAATAAGCAGAAAAAGAGATATTTTTAATCATAATTTCAAAAATATTGAGAACAATAATTTTCTAATTAATTGATAAATTAAAATTATCTAGAAATGGATATAAAACTGAACCCCACGTCTTCTTTGCCAATACTCAATATACTCATAACATTTTCTAATACTAATAAAAAAGGAAAATTATCCAATATTGGAAAAAAAAAATTGCAAAGAGAAATAATCACACTAAAAACTTCTAATGGGACTTTTGTTCATAGCCCTATATGAGTTGCACCTTGATTGATAAGTGAAGTCAACTTTTTTTTCTTTTTAATTGGACTTTTATTGAAATTAAAATTTTTAATTTTTCAATTCAAATGTAGGTATTACTAATAAAAAAACTCATTTATTAAAAATTTATTAACTAAATTCAAGTATAAATCATATATTAATTCAGTATATTCACCTAGCATAACAAAATTTTGCACGAATAAAAATAAGTTTATTTGTAATATACAGTTTATTTATTTTATTGTTGTTAATTGACGTTTGTTTTACTTATTGTTGGTTATTAATTGATATTAAATATAAAATTATTATTATTGATTGCTATTTATATATATAATTAGTAACTTAGATACAAATAAATAAAATATAAAGACTTATTTATCTTTGCTTTATAAAAATAGATCAATTGATAAAAAAAATTCTAAAAAGCATATTTTTTAATTTTTAGTCATTATATAGCCTACTAACTACTAACTCTTATTTAAACTATAATCAATATACTAATTAAATATATATTATACAATTTTTATAAACAATCCTAAAAAATAAAAACAAACATCTTTTAATTATTATTTCTTTCATTCCTAAACATCTTTCGCTTTTTTAAAAAATTGTTGTTTCAAAATATCTGTAATTTTAAAATACCAATGAAACTTTAATTATTTTTTTTTAATTCTACCTTAGCTATATTATGTCATATTAATGCATTTAATTCAAATTTCTATAAAAAAAAGGGTAATGTAATAATTTTTCTTAGAATTTAATCTAATTAATAGTTTTTTAATTCGTATGCAATATCAAAAACGGATAAGTGTTTTCAAAATTAGATCGAATCAATCTATTAGATTGGGAATAAAAAATCAGCCAATGATTCGATTCACTTCAGTTTAAAAAACAGGACAGTCAAAACTAAAAAATCATCTCAAATCGATTGAATCAAACCGATTCAACTTAAAATTATATCATTTTATGAAAAAATTTAAAATTAAGAAATGACATTATTTACTTAAAATTTAAATTTTAAAAATCATATTTATTACTTTATTATATTACTTTTTATTTTTTATTCTATTATATATTTTTAAAAGTTTGAATATTTTTAAGTATTATTTATATATTTTAAAAAAATTAAAAATCTATTTTATTAAACTTGATAATTTAAATAATTGAATTGATCAAATTAGAAATTGGTCAACTTGATTTGAGTTTGAATTCAATTTTAAAAACATTAAAGATAACAGGTATTTAAAAATAGATGGAATATTGGATAATTTCTGGAAAGCTGCGGGAGCCTTCCAAGCAACAAGTGGGACTAGGACCTCTTAGCTGCTATTTTGAAATATTTGATATTTGCACGATGCAGGTTTGAGCAAATATCAGTGGTTTTATAGTTGAATTGAATCCATCCTTTAAATAGATAAAATTTAAAATTAATTTATTAAAAAATAATTAAAATAAAAATGATTTAATTTAGTGTTATTCTATTTGATAAAAAATTAAAAATATTGAACAATTACAATATTTTTAAATTATTATTTATGATTTTATTTTTTTATTAATTTTAAATTTTTTTTAAAAATATTTAAATATTATTTATATATATTTTTAAAATTCTTTTAAAAAATTATTTAATTAAATCAATTGAATCTATTAAATTAATTAAATTAAAACTCGATCAATATTAACTTAACCAACCACTAGTCTAGTTTTAAAAACATAGAAAGTATTTTTTTTTTTTTTTTTTCCGGTGGAGAGGACAAGTATCAAAGAACGAGTAGAACACGCCCAAGTTGTCTTCATCCCTAAGAAAATGATGTGAACTGAGAAATGGGGTTCTGCCACGTGTATCAATAAGCCATCATATTTAAGCCACGACAAGATCAATATATGAGCAATATACTGGAAACAAAGCAGTCCTGTGTCATTCGTTCGTTACCAAGTTAAAGCTCTGTACTAAAAAGAAAAATAGAACCCGAGCGACTCCTTCACAAACCCACACAAAAACCCTACAAGAAAGGAAGAGTTCAAGAATCTAAAGGTTGAACAAGAAAGTGTTCTCTTCAATTGCTTGTCACTTTAACTTGTTTTCAAGAATTGAAAGGTTTATTCCTTGAGCTCAAGAATCAATCTTGAAAATCTTTTTTCTCCTAAAAGAGAACAATCTTGCAGAACTTTCATGAGTGAAATTGCAATAAAGGTGAGGTCTTGCGCAGATATTAGTAGTAGTTGTAGTTGCAGTAGAAAGAGCAAGAGCATGAAGAAGAAGAAATCGCGGAAGGGACAAAATGGTTGTGAATCACTTGAGGATATGCTTGCAAAGTGGAAGAAAGTAAACAAAGATGAAATCCGTAAGCCACCTTCAAAGGGATCAAGAAAAGGTTGTATGCAAGGAAAAGGTGGCCCAGAGAACCAGTGTTGCAGATATAGAGGTGTTAGGCAGAGAATTTGGGGCAAATGGGTTGCTGAGATTAGAGAACCTTCCATTAGAAACAGCGTAATGAATGTAAAAGGAGGCACTAGACAATGGTTGGGCACATTTGACACTGCAATCGAAGCAGCTCATGCTTATGACTATGCAGCTAGAGTTATGTATGGTCCTAGTGCCATCCTCAATTTCCCTGACCATTACTCTTCTGAAAGCTCATCATCATCAACTGAGTCTAGACCAATATTGAATAGCTGTGATGTTAAAGCTGAAGCAGATAGCATTCCAATAATAGGGTTGAAAGATGGGGAATTGATTGCAAGAACTGATTGCTACAGATCTTTTAATGATGTTAAAGTTGAACCAAGCATGTTTGTGGAAGAAACAAATGCAGGATTTGATGGACATTATGGCATCAATGACAGATATGAGTGCTTGCGGGATAAGATGAAAAGGGTAAAAGCTGAAATAAGCACAGATTATAACTGTTCTAACGAAGTTAAAGTCCAGAAACCCACAATTAGAGTAGGAGAGATGGGTATAAGAACGGAATCCTGTCAAGATGATGGCTTCAACTATATGCATAAATCTTTCAATGATTGCATAGAAATGGATTTTGGTTTAAGAACTGAGTGTAAGCCTTTTAATGAAGTTGAGATGCCGATGATGCAGAAAGTAATGGGGGAAGGATTGTCAGGAATAGAATCATGTTACTCTGATCATTCTGAGACTAGACATGATCAGATGAGCAATGATATCATAGATATGAATTGCTATACAGAAATTGATGTTATGCCTTGTATACACATTGGTGGCGCTGAGAACTCTGCACTGGAAGCAAAGAACTATGAACCCGATGAGTTTGAATTCGGCTCTACAAATTACCAGCAAAGTTATAGACAATCTGACCTCTCTTATCAGTCGCAGAACCAAAGAGCTGATCTACAAGGCAGCTGGAATCATACAAAAGAAGCAACTAGAAATGTGAATTGCAATTTCGACTTACTAGGGCATGACTTTTATTGGGGATCAGAGGAAGAGCTTGGCTTGCTTGAACCATCAGTTCCTGGATTTGGATTCTTGCAATGCTAGAGGGTTTGGCTGCTTCCTTTTTTGTGGTACAGTTGGCTGCTTGCTTACTCATGTCTTATCGTGGATTCTTTGTTAATCTAGTAAACAATTAGCATTAGGACATCAGTCATTATTCATCTTTTGTTACTGCAAATATAATAGAAATATACATGCATTCAGTTTTGCTCTTTTTTTTTTTTTATCAACAATTATACCAGGAGTGAGGGGATTCGAGTTCAAGATCTAAAAGTCTTAAAGGCAAGTACACTACCGTTGGGCTTAAGCCTAAATGTGTATAGTTTTGCTGATATATGTTTTTCATTTTTCTTTTTTTTTTCAATAATTAAAAGAAAAAGATGTATACACACACATATATTGCTAATTGAGCAGGTCTAAATTTATGACATTGCACAGGGCGAAATTTGAAAATCGCATCCTCCAAAACTATCAACCAAAAGAACTAGTAAACAAATATTTCAGAAGTTAATTGTATTTTCAGAATCTTTAATCTTAGAATACATTGATTGTACCCTATATTTCGACGAGTGATTACCTTGTATAACATAGCACGTGATTTTGTTATGCATATGACTATACTGCTCCTGCTCTGCATATGTATGCATTTTTATATTGTGATCTGATATGACAAAAGCCGTCTTTTGGTGCCTTGCTACATAACAGTTCATAGTTCTCAATGAAAGATCTTCAAATATATATATATATAAAATAACTGCATATATGCTGTAGTTGGCAAAGGCTTGAATGAAAAGCGATTTGCTGTCGAAGCCCTTGGTACATTTTGCGATATCCAATTTATTCTGACTTCTTTTTCCAAAATTGGCCATATCCTAAATGCAGTGAGTTGTTAATTGCCCTCCGAACCACTTGCCAATGATTCCAGCTATCCCCGACAGCAAGGATTGCTCTCAATTGCCTTCAATATTTGAGCACTTTATCATGTAATGGCCCAGAAGGTTGCGCTCTTTAAATTTTACGATCATTCCATAGTCGCACATCTCAATCAGTTTCCTGCTCCACTTCGGCCCAGACTAGTTTCCATGGCCCAGTTTTTGTTCCCAACCTGGAAGAAAGTAAGCATTTAAAAAAACAACTGGTGCAGGGTTGGTGTGCAGTTCAATAGCCACAAGTAAATGAAATTTAACACAAATTATACTTTTTAGGAAATCACTCAGCAGGATATAAAATAAAGCCCGTAAAAATCAATGAGTTAACCAATCCATGCATTGTGTTCTCAATGCTGGGAGATGCCACGGAACAGCACTTTGGCATTGGCTCAAATGCAAGTGACTTGGACTCAGGTTACATCATAACAGATACACATTAGTAGAATAAAAACCTCACAATGCCTCAGCATAATTTAGATTAAGTGTCATGATACGCTTGTAATCAGTAATATTATCATTCGCTATCCATTAGGGTTCTATCATTATGCTCTTGAACCCCCACTCCCACAAATATAGATCAATCCTAATCAAGAACTCAGAAATCAGATACACCTTTCACATTTCCTTTCATTATATTTGACGAACACATTCAAAGCCAAAAGAAAGTTCAGAATGCACAAGTTTGCACTCAACGATCGTAAAAGTAAGAGAGTACCCTGTCTCTAACCAGTCCCCTCAGGTTGTTATATTATGGACCCTGTCCATATAGCAATCTATATGGACCAGGGGTCCATTGTACATCTTTTTTTAATTTTTTCTTGTTTATTTTTTTCTTTTTCTAATGAATGAGATTTTTATTCTACAAAAATCAATTTAAATATATATAATTTATTTAATCTAATGATATTTATATTATATTATATATAATATCAGAATAAAATAAAAATAATTAAAAAATAATATAATAATAATCAATATAATTGTATTAAAATCTTCTATTAAAAATAAAAAACACAATAATTTAGGATTAATTATAATATATTTTATATTTAGTTTATAAATTCTATAGTGTTTATCAATTTTAATATTACAAAAAAAATTGAAAATATCAAAATATTTAACTATAAAAAATGAACTTATAGTTTACACACAAATGAACCTACAGTTTGCAAAAAATCAACTTATTGCTAACAAAAAATGATACAACCTACAAAAAATAAACATACAATTTACTACTAATCAATCTACAATTTATAAAAAATGAACCCACACTTTGCTGATAATGAATCTATAATTTATATAAAAAAAAGAAATTAATATATAATTTAATTTAATATAATAATATATTATAATTATTTTAAATATAATTAATTAATATAATAATATATATTATATTAAATATTTATATACAATTATATATAATAATATAACTTATATAATTATAATAATATAATATAATTATATACAATATATGAAATTATAATATATAACAACACATAAAAATCATTTTAAAAAAGAAAAAAATAAAACAAGAAAAAGGAATTAAGAAGTTATGTACACTAGGAGAATGTATTCTTTTTTCCTTTTGTAAGTGTCGTGCACTCTAGTCTATGTTGCTACATGGACAAGAGTGCATAGTATAATTTGCCAGTCCCCTCACCCTTTCAGTACACACATTTGCCACTCTAACCAATTCCGTCATTCACTTTGTCTATATCTGACTCTGATGTCATCAATGTAACCTATGAAGGGGAAAGGCCTATTGAGAAGATGTACTTGAGGTGACAGCTTCTTGTTAAACTCAGATGTCATGCCCATGGCGAAATGAAAAATGGCCCTAGAGGCGAGTCCACATCTAATGCACTAATGTTATGAAGGATCGTACAGTGAGTCTGGGATGGAATACATTCAAGGCTCATGATAATGACACTGAAGTGATCAATTAACAGACTCCCACAGAACCATAATTGTTACCTCCATGTTCCAGCCACTACCCGCAAGGTCATGAATAAAAATAATCCAGTCCAGACTCCAGCAAGACCACATACAGGAGCAGCCGCAATTATGAACACAGAAGAGATCAGTCCAACGAGAATCTGGGCATCACAAGGAGCTGTGAAAGGGAAGAGTATATCCTACTATCAGAATTTCCAGAACGGGAATAAGAACAAACCATTGAGTAGGCAGCATATCCAAAGTCTGACACACCATAGTAGAGTCCATCAAGAACAAAGGCAAGAGCATTCATTGGTTGAGACCCAGCAACAAACTGCAAAACAGTGTCAAACTTTTTAATAAGCTCAGCAGTCGTTTTCTAGCACTTGCATGCAGCGAGAGGTACGAAAGGCACAAATTTAGCAAACCAAAATCCAAAAATACTAGATCCCAACAAGGGTACCATGACAGAAAATTGACTCAATTGGACAAAATCTATGCATTATAACTTTCCTCAAAAGGATTAAATCAAAGGAATGCCATAACTAGAAGAGGGGAGGGGAAGGGTACAAAAATACCAAATGTTAGAGCAAATTCAAGGAAACATCAAATACAAGCGAATATGCTAGCATTTGGCCAAGTGATAAGTAGTCAAACAATGCCATAGCCTATAAATTTGGAAAATCTTAACGGGTAGAAACGTTCTTAGGAATCGACTAGCTTAAAATACTCAGATGAAATTTGATAAAAATATAACCCATTATAAAACATTATGCATTACATATGTATGACACATTTGAAGCAAAAGATGATTCATTTGAAATGATAGCTGATGAGACATAATAAATAAGAACCCCTTTTTGTCGAACAGATAATGGTTAAATAGTATTATGGAATGTAAAATGGTGGCTGCAAAAAATCCACTGACTAGCAGATCCACCTCTCTATTATTGAAATTTTCATGAGCCTTAGAACCACTTCAAATATAAAGCTCTTGAAGCAATCTTTTAAGCCAAACAGATAATTGTTAAATAGTATTATGGAATGTAAAATGGTGGCTGCAAAAAATCCACTTACTAGCAGATCCACCTCTCTATTATTGAAATTTTCATGAGCCTTACAACCACTTCAAATATAAAGCTCTTGAAGCAATCTTTTAAACCACCACTGAAAGCTATAGATGCCAATTATTGCCACCACAGAAAATAAAAAAATAAATTAATTAATTAAAAAAAAAAAAAACCCTCAATTGCAGCAACTTATAAATGCCATGGCTCCATATCGTGGCATAAAATACATCGAGAATAAATCATAAATAGGAGATCCTACAAAGAAATAGTAGAACTGAACCCCCTTCCCGTACCTTCCCACCAGTGACCAGCCTACCATCTCTTATCACCATCCCTGAGTAGGAGCTCTCTGCTCCATACCAATTTCAGGGGACCAGAGCTACACAGTACGTTCTTTGCAGCATACCTATTTTTCTAAATTTACACTTCTACATCCCAAAGAACAGCATGCCACCAACTGAATTCCAAATGAATTGCCAAGCCATTTTGTGTTTCCCAATCTCTGGCCTGGCTATAAGGCCAACTTTTAAAGAAAAAAAAAAAAAAAAAAAAGATGTATCTTTATTGGACCTGGGAGGCCTATAGAAACTATTATGTATTTCATTCATGAGTAAAAAGTTCTCAAGACACCTTGAAGCAAAGCAAGCATGAGCAAGACCTTAAGGCACTAAAGATTAAACAGAAAGTAAAATCGCAGGCAGTATAACCTAAATTTTAAGCCTTCACCACGTGTTGCACGTTGAACACAGTACATTTTGCTTTTGCCTTCAAAAATCACTTGTACGGGACAACTGAACTCTAAAAAAAGAACATGTAAAGTTTCCTGGGAAAGACATTTAGAGGAATAACTTCACCAGAATACCAGACCAGGCAATCTTCAGAACTTCTGAATCCGTACTGAACAACCTAGAAAATGCTCCAAATCCAAGGGACAATATCACACCCAAACCAATTCCAGTTACTAAACCAATCTGCTTGAAAATCAGTCAAAGCATAAGAGAAATGAATTGATTAAATTTTGCAAGTAACTATAACCTAACTTAAAATGACATAAATGTCAGGAGCATATACCTGCAGAGCCCTGTATATCACTTGGCGTGCTTTTTCATAATTTTCTTGAGAAAAATCACTGGCCAGAAGAGCCTGTAAAACAATATAGAATAATTATCAACATGGCCAGAGGTTCAAATTGAAAATTTTAGCCATTGCATCAGAGCACATTATTGTGTGTAACATGTAGCATGGAAGCAGCTCAACTTTTTGCCAGATACCTTCCTCCCATGTGCAAAAGTCTTCCTTCCCTAAATGTAGGGAAACAATTCCCCAAGCTTGTGCACCAAGTTGTTATATTGGCTAGACTCCCTACTTCTTTATATTCTATTTTTCTTTTCTTGGTTCAGTGCACTCACAATTCAGGAGTAATTACTGAGACTACTATAAGTGGAGACAGATTGTTGCTTCTCTGAAACATGCCAAAGGAGTGAAGAAATCAAGAGAGATGACAGCACAGGGTTTAATGCATATGGACCAAGAAGAATCTTCAACTTTTGCAAACAAGAATAGCACAAGCGGCGGATGTAACCTTCTTTCTCAACTATCAGTGACTTCGGCACATACTACATAGAAAACATAGTTATAGTGATGGAACTGCTACAAGACTCATGCAGCATATACTTTTGATTTCAAACCAATTGACTCCTTTACTGCTTTAACTTAGGGTCTGTTTGGTTTATCAGTGACGGTCAGTGATTAGCAGTCAACAATCAACGGTTAGCGGTCAGCAATGAGCAATCAATAAATATAAAATATTTGATAATTTAGCGATGAAATCTATGACTGTATTCCAAAATGACTAAAAAAATATTTATTTTTATACTTTTATTAATTTTATGTATACAAATTTGTATAATAGTAAATAATGAAAAATAAAAGATTAATATTAGAAAAAAAATCCAAACGCCACTTTTTATATTTCAAACGTTGAAAAAACTAGTTTTCAACTTTAAAATATATTTTTTAAACGTTGAATACTAATTTTTAAATTTAAACTCTGAATATTGACATTTACCAAAAACTCTTTTCCAGCGTTTGAATACTCCATCACTAACAAATGAGCAAATACCAAACCAAACAACCACTTGAAGAACTAAAAAGACTGCAGCAAGTGTGAAGACTAGTGGTAGGTGGTCCTGTAAGACTAGGTGGATCTGCAAAGCTTTTGGAGAAGGGTACCCTAGTGTCAGCCAATGAACAGAGGCTATTCAATTTTTTAATGGTAATAATATTAAATCATGTACATAAGTATTCAAGGGTAGCAAAACAAGCATCCAAGCTCATTTATCTCACAATTGTAGCTTCATTTGCCAGTTCGGATTTAGCATATGGGAAAACTCTCAAATGTCAAATTCAGTCAGTCACAACAGGTGTTTGAACCTCTAAATTGTTAAATTTAGAATCTCGGATTGAAAAGTTTATTAGAGGTTCTAAGCTGTTTAGTCAATGTATTTGACATGATTTTAAGTCCTCTCTTGTGTAAACCTATTGTAAAGACAAAACTCTGTAGTATTACCTGCCCAGCTAGAGCTAAGGCATCATTCAGCAGAGATACAGCCAACCAAACTTGCATGCAAATTTGATGACCAGCCATAGGTATGGGGCCCTCCCTAGCTGCCATGGATGTAGCCAGTGTCATTGTTAAAAGCACTGCTATGGTCCTGCCAATAAGGAGACCACCTGCAAGTTCAATAGAAAATATTATCTAGTTTATTGAGAAACATAAGTTAAAAGCATTCCACGATTGCAGACATACAGTCAGTCAGCAGTTTAATCTAGCTTTTGCATGGACTAAAACTAGATAAATCATGAAGGTCATCACCATGGTTAAGATGTTTGGAAAAAGAATTCTAATCATAGACTTGAACTCTTACTAAAATATCTTGGATTTAGAAGAAAGTGTTTCACCTGGTAAACGAATCCATTTTAAACATGAAATTCACATATAGGGAGAGGAAAAGGCTGAGCCAAGCCCCATGTTAAGGAGTTAAACCTTGGTTCAACAATTTGACTTATTCTAAGCGAGCTCAAATTGAATTTAACACAGAAATTAGTGAGTTCAAAGCCATATGAGCCAAGAGTAAGTACATTTCAGCCATTTCTAGATGACTTAATTATTTTTATATTCAACTAAGAAAAAAAAATATATATTTGACTCCAAAGGGTGTTCCCCAAGTGAGTATGCTTACAAAGGTCTACCAGTCTTGGATTTTTCAAATGAATGGAGAGCTTATCGCCTCTTTACACAGAGGAGGTGATATAGTACCAAGCAAAATAAAAACTGATAGTCTCCAAGCTTTCTAAATCAAACACTCAAAATTCCATTATCAGTAAGCTAGGGAAATAATTAGTCACCTAATTACTTATAACTACTTATAGAACTTAAAATGGGATAAGAAATCCTAAAGAAAACTCAATCAATATTAAACAGGAAAGTAAAACAATTTTTATTGATTCCTACTACAATAAAATTTCCTAAATAATACAAAACCTAATATTAGAAAATTCAAGACAAAAATATGAATTCCATAATGAAGACTTAGTATAATTCCTGAACTTTATTTTCCTTCTGAGAGTTTGAAATTGCCTACACAGTTTGCTTAAGTAACTAAGTGTTTCCAGCTAAGTTGCAATTAGTTGATGCGACTACTATTTTTTCCCTGAATTTTTATGAAACTATATGCTCAGCAGCAAACAGACTTTTCCCCTTCAGTATATTATTCTGAACTTTGTTCTCATGAAATTCATTCAACGGCTATTTAAGCTTCCTACATTTATAAGATAGAATTTTTCTAATAACATCAAGTGGGTCATTACTCTTAAAGATTGCAGTCAGAAATGATAAGACTTGGCAAGAAAATGTACCAGAATTTAGAAAGCGGACAACTCTTCTCCCATCAAAATTTGGTGAGATGAGTGCTACTTTGCCATTCAACTCCCACAGAAGGATAAATGCAATAAGATATCTGGAGAAAAATGAACATGAACAAACAGATTGGAAGAGAAAGCTTAATACCAATGTCCTAACATGCAGTCTTATCATGTACAAAAGAGCACTGTTATTATTTATTTTACCACATTACCAACGTACTCAGAAATCACAGTGGCAATTGCAGCACCACCAATGCCGAAACCGAATGCAAATATCAAAATTGGATCCAATATTGCATTCAGTAAGTTGCCAGCACCTGTCAATAAGGATAACAACATTATTATATGCTTGGCAAACAATCAAATAACAGTGTCTATAATTGGACCTTTTTAAACACGAAATGCAAAATGAATATTCAGAACACACATGACAATGTAACTAACCTTTTTGTGAATTTATAGCAGCAAAAAGAATAATTTTACATCTTTCATCCAGACATCAATATAAAAAAAAATAGTAATATGCATATGTTGATCACTACAACAACTTATTGCAGTTAGAGCTGGTAATTCATGTCATGTCGTGTCTAATCCTATTGTATTGAAATACGTGTATAATACAAAAATGTTCAACCCCAACAGGGTCCATTTAATTAATCATGTCAAAATTTTCAATTTTAACACGAACATATTTATAAAGCAAGTTACACGACACAATCCATATAACTCATTCAATTAATTGTGTCACAATGGATACGAAAAATGCACGTTTAACTAGATAAATATATAAAAAAATATTTAGTTTTTAGCTAAAATATATTTATATATTGAGAAAATAGAGGGCAGAGATTGAAATCCTAAATAAATGTAAAGTT
The DNA here is from genome assembly GCA_949677035.1 of Omphalea diandra. Classification (NCBI taxonomy): domain Eukaryota; kingdom Viridiplantae; phylum Streptophyta; class Magnoliopsida; order Malpighiales; family Euphorbiaceae; genus Omphalea; species Omphalea diandra. Next base: position 21,114 of record CATIWR010052715.1, on the reverse strand, counting down.
AGATTAAAAGACATTTTTTTATATATAAATACATTTGCTTATTTGCGACCCAAACCTATTTATTTCAAATCCAAACTCATTTAACTATGTGTCTTGTCATTTAATTAGATCATGTTAAAATTGTCAGCCTAGTTGCAATGTTTGTTAATAAGGAAATATAGGCAGACCAGATAATTAAACTTCAACTATTGATTTAATATTCTGTTCTCTACAATATTTAATATAACTAGATTCTGTTCCAGCAAGGTAGACCATCAAATCCAAACCCATTTAACTATGTGTCTTGTCATTTAATTAGATCATGTTAAAATTGTCGGCCTAGTTGCAATGTTTGTTAATAAGGAAATATAGGCAGACCAGATAATTAAACTTCAACTATTGATTTAATATTCTGTTCTCTACAATATTTAATATAACTAGATTCTGTTCCAGCAAGGTAGACCATGCACACAGCTACTTGCTCCACAAATCAACAGCCCTATAAGCACTATCAGAAATGCTATAATAAATTTGAAAAATAAAACAAAACAAAAGCTTGTTTTCAAGATTATTGAGCAAAACAAGATATAGAACCTTTATAAGATATGCATGATCCAGTTTCCTAATAATTCTTAAATAAGTATGCAGCTAGATACAGGATTACAGCTGCATCCATGCGCTTTTTATTCCAAGCAACTCATTTTGATTGAGTATCAAAATTGAATAGAACAACAGAAAAGTAAACTGCAAAGAAAAAGTGAAAACATCAAGAATTATGTACAGGGATAGCCTAAACATCTGGAGAAATTTGTACAGGTAAGCATGAAATAGGAGGGAATAAACAGAAATACAATGCTGTAATACTTGCCAATAGCATATAGAGGTGTTTTTGTATCCTTAAATCCACGAAAAGTGCCTTGCGCAGCAAGTGCAATTACAATTGGTGGAGCACCAAAGGCCCTCCAAGTAAGAAAATTTTCAGCTGGCACTCGCATAGGTGAATCCTATAACAAATCAAATTCAGAAAAATTTTTAAAACGTTTAATATACAAGATGTAAGCACATGTCCACAAAATTCCCAATATAAAACCATCTTAATGTTAAAAAAGGTAAAAACTAGAACTTAAAGGCGGGACAAAGGCTGCCTTCTAAAACAAATTCAACTGCCATTCAACACAGTACATCTCTAACCCTCCAAAGATCCTGCATTCACCCATAGACACCAGATCCATACCACAGGACACCCAAATTCAGCAGCCCCTCACATAAATTTTGCAAAGAGGTAAAAACGAGAACTTAAAGGTGCGACAGAGGCCACCTTCTCAAACAAATTCAACCGCCATCCAAAAATAGTACATATCTAAAGATCCTCCATTCACCCATAGACACCCGATCCATACCACAGGACACCCAAATTCAGCAGCCCCTCACCCAAATTTTGCAAAGAAAGCAATTTCCTGCTTTTTAAGGCTTACTATTTCAATAATCTTTCTACATTATAATACAAACCATAATGCCCAATAACAGCACTCAACTTTAGCAATTGTACATCACTTTTTTAGTATTCCAATGAATCAAAGAACTTAAAGATCATGCTTGAATCAAAAATTGTTTTTCTTCATCTTTCTTTGACACTTTGTATGCCATGACAAATGACTTAAAAGGTGAAGCTTTCACTGCTGCAGAAATAAATAAATAAGAGTTTGCAACTGTTAAATTAGCGGTTAACTTAAGTGGCTTTTGATAAAACTGAAAATTAAATGTTGAAAAATTACACACTGAAAAATTAAATGCTAAATATAATAAATACTAAATCAAATCAATTTGTTCAATAATTATAATTACTGAAAATTATCAAAATTCTTTATTAGACATATTTAACTTTATAATATTGATTTTTAAGATTTAACCATCAACTGTATATTAGAAATTATTTAAAAAATAAAAATTTAGAAATAAAAATTATATAATGAAAATAATTTTTCTCATAAATATATAAAAACAAAATCATAAAGTCAATAATAATTTAAGAATATATTAAGGGTATAAAAGTCAAATAAAGAACTTTTAGTTTGTTGGTGATAATTTAAAAATGTATTAAGAACATAAAAGTCACTCTATTGAAAAATATTAAAAAAGTAATAACTTAGTATATTAAGTAGAAATTTTAAGATAACCATTTTACTTACTATTTTAAGTGATTTTTTACTTAATTGAAACTTTTAAGTTGGACTCATATCACGTTATCAAATATCTTAAAAGTAATAAGTGTTGAAATTTTAATTTTAAGTGATAAGTTGGGTTGTCAAACACTCCTTCAATTAGGAAAGCTAAGCAAGGAAATCATAAAACAATAAGTTCTATAATCTAATATGAAAAATAAATTGACAAGTTAATTTGGCCATGTCTATGATGAAAATGTAGTCCCAGTTTATGCCCAATTATTAAGAAAAATATCTCTATCATAAGTCGAAACCAGTAAAATGAACTAAGTGATAAATGTTCAATTGTTCATGAGAATCAAAGCTTAAGCTCTATCTTAAATGTTATAAATAAAATTTTATATAAAATCATGTATCATCATATTGAGAGGTCCGCTAATCGTTGGTTATTCTTAGTTAAAGACTGGAACTTTAAAAATATTGTACAAATACCCAAAAAACTATCATAACAGTTGGCTCCAGCAAGTATGATAAGAATATTTAGGCAATATACACAGCATGCCAGTGCTGACCTGGCCATGGATACAACAAGTAACACGTATGGGATGCCCACATGAAGCACACTGACTTATTCTAACTCTACACATCTCCACCACAAATAAATGTCTTCTTAATGATGAACATTGGTAAAAGATGAAATATCACCATGATTGACCACTTCAGATAGTGAAAAACAATTAACACTAAAATGAACCTAGACTAATAAACAATCACATCATAAATAGAGAACATAGTTTACAGGCTCAAAACATAATCATAAATGTTATCAAACAGAGAACACCCGGCCACAATGTGTATCATGTCATAATCATATCACAACAGTTTATCATGTCATAATCATATCATAACATAGCGGTTAAAACAATTTCCTGCGTTCAACTTCTCATAGTTTATAATAATATTATGAGATGATGGCAGTTCAAACAAAAATGTTCTACCTAAGCAATGACACATACAGAAGGCCCCAAGAAAGTTCTCATCCTTCCTAAACATGTACAAATAAACAAACACACGAAAAGCAAAAAATATTCAGAAATGAGGAGGACATACAACAGGTATACCCATGATATTCATCAAGAACCCCGAGCCAAAAAACAATGCGACAGCTTCAGCAATGCCAACACCAGTAGCAAGCACTAGAGAAGTCGACACTGGTGGAAGGTAAGTCTTTCCATCTGAATTACAGCCAATACACCCCCATTAACTAAAAATCACAATGGTTTTCAAACAAATATCCATTTGTTACGATCACGAATTTCACCAGAACCACCGTTGCATTCGCTTTCACCAACCAACGCCTGCTCCTCAGCCACGAACGATGTGGTGACATTAAGCAACGGAACGTTAAACAACTTGGAAACTAAATTGAATACGGAAACCGAGACCCCAACCGCTGCCAATTCAACCGGTCCTACCACCAAGAAAGCACAGAGATTGTAATTAATCAATCCATTTGTCCAAAATAATTATCCTAAATATCAACTTACCTATGTGACCAACAAATGCTGTATCAACCAGCAACGTAATCGGGTCAGCGGCTAGAGCCAAAGCCGCAGGCAATGCGATCGACAGAATCTCCGAGCCAAGCTCATCTACCTTTAAAACACCAGACAACCAATCAGAATGTGATTTCGGGTCGGGTGAACCAACCGGTTCTCGAGAAATTGACGGTTTCAGTCTGGTTTGTGAAGAGGTTTGAGGTGATGATTTGGCTGCAAGTAAACGGAAGGAGAAATTGTGGTTAGAGGAGAGAGTTTGTGGTTTAGAAAAAGGATAAGCCTGGAAAGAGTGCAGAGTTAGAAGAAGGTTTTTCTGTGATAAAGCAGTAGTGGCGGAAGGCGGCATTGGGTCGCGGAATGGAGAGGAACTGCTTTGCTCTATGTGAAGGATGATCAGACACCATAGGCTTCGTTTCTTTACAATCTGTATCACAACTATATTAACGGATAGATTGCGCGCTCGAGAAACAAAATATCTTTGCTTATGGGTTGGGTTTATGAGCCCATTTATTGCACATTGGCCCAAATCGAATGTCAACGGGCCTAACCGCCCAAGAGAATTCGAGAATAAAGAATTTAAATTTAATCAATATAATATTTTTTTAAAATTAAAAAATAGAAAAACAAAAACTTCTTCTGCTGTCCGTCTTTATGAAACATGATTTCTTGTGATCAGGGGAAAGAACGGGAGGAAATGATTACAATAATTATCTTTCTTCCTCATGGCCTCTCACCATTTTTTCTCTAGTTTTGTTACATTAGTTTTAGTTTGGGATGATGGCCAGTAGTTTTCTTCTCTATATTTTTTTTTATTTGCTTTTAACAAACTTAGTTATGTGATTTAAATGATTGATCTATCTTTATTTTTTATTTCTTTTATTATTTAGAATTGTATGCGTTTTATGAGTTTTTTCTGTATAAATATTATTTTTATATTTCATAACTAAAATTAGTGTTTATTAATTTTAAAATTTATTCATTTATTTTGCAAGATAAATATAATATTTCAAAACGTTTCTATCATTTTAACAAATTCAAAAAAAAAGTTAGAGATATCAAAACCATAACAAGCTTAGCAGAAAGAATTTTAAATAATAATTTAAAATATTTACATCATTGTACAATATTTATCTATAATTTTTTATTATCGAGATTATCGATTATAATTACTCTCCATTTCTCCCTCTATATCCCTTGAATTATCAATCTTTTTTTTAAAAAATCTTTTCAAACTATCATCAGCTATTTTATTATAGTAATAGTTCTCTTTTTTTTTTTTTAATTTTTCAATGTTAGTATCAAATTTAACTAGATATTTAGATTTAAATATTGGATCAGTTATTCTTTTTATCTTATTTTTAATAATTTTTTTTAATTTATTTAGATTTATATATCTACATATAAAATTTATTGTTTATTTATCTTTGTGAATTATATATATATAATATTTATTTCTATTTTAATTTTGCTATTCTTATCTCCTTTACTGATTGCATATTCTTTTTTTATAAAATGTTGTTTTTTTATGAGTTTGAAGACCAGAGAAAAATCAATTTATAAGAATTTATTTTTAATCTTTTAAATTTTTCAGTATTTCTTAAGCGTGTTTTCCGCCTAATAGTAATTTTAGATATTTTGTTATTTCAATTAAAAAATATTATTGCTAAATTTTATTATTTCAATATTTTCATACCTCATAAATTACATTTTGTCAATCGCTTAGAACTCGAGTAATCACCGTTAATTTTTAAATTATAAAAAAATAAGAGTTACACTCAAAATACTTAAACCATAAAAAGTATACAAATTATTGAATTAAGTCAAACTATATAATCACGAAGGTCAACTTACTGATTTTTCTCTTAACATAAAAAGTAATGTAGTTATCATATGCCAAAGATAAATAAAAGAAAAACACTGGTTGAATTTGAATCACATGAAGAACATGGTTCTAATAACACTGATAAAATGGTTCTAGTAGAAATCTGAACCATTTTACTTACCGTCTCTTCCCTCCCTGACCATACCCTTGAGCTCTGTGAACTGCTCGTGGGTGTGGCTACACATTTTATAGCGATCTCTTTATAGTGACAACTTTGTGTTATTCATGGATGATAAAACGGAAATCTTCTCAAGTACAGGGATGAACTATGATATTCCTAACAACTTGGTCCATGGATGATCACAAGGACAGAAGTGTCCTTCTAGCTGGCATTGCCTGGAAAGGACCAAAATAATGTTCATCAATTTTGGTTGGTTAATTTGCCAGGCACCATTTAATACGACTTCTTATTTATTTCTGACCTCGCTATCAATTTCTTAAAAAAATTTACACCATATATGATAATGAGAATGAGTTCATAGTAATAAACTATAATTTCATTTAAAGAGTAAGAAGATTTCAAAAATTAAAAATTAATTAAAAAATTACCGATAAACGTCGACTCGATATATTTGAAAAAATAATAATTTGAGTCAATACTATTAATATTTTTTTGAAAAAAAAAAAAAAGAAACAAAATCAAAGAAGATTTGAGATATTTTAGTGGAAGCAGGAGAGGAAGCGTGGAAATAGAGTCACCTGAAAAGGGGGCAAAAAATCAGAAAGCCGGACATGAGTGAAAGATATTGCAGATCCAAAATCCATTACCCTCTAGAAAATTTTATTCGATCGAAAGGAGATGAAATGACTAAAAACCCTCTACATGGGACAGTGACCCTATGGTCCTATCATATCAAGTCGTGTGGACTGGTGCAGGAACGAGTCAACAACGCCCTAGTCCAACCCCCCCAAGAGCCTCGTCCAAACCCCTTCTTAATAGATAAGTCCTATCCATAAAATATTCTCAACTATTTTCTCTTAATCTGTTGGGACTCTTCTCCTTATCTTATACTTATTACCATGTGAGATAATGGGGGCAGCATATGGGAATATGGACTCATTCACAATTAGACTACTCCCACCATAACGAACTTCAGAAATAAAATAAAAAAAAAAAAGAAAAAGAAAAACCAGGGACTCTCAAAGATTGCAAGGTTTCATAATATACAGATTAAAGTATAAAGGCAATTATCATAATACTGTTTCCATTCACTCATTATGATCTTTATAAAGAAAGTAGTATGATTTTTTTTTTAAAGATATGTTATATTGTTTTTCTTTTTTTATCAAGAAGAAAAAAGAAGAAGCATCAAAGAACACAAAAGGCAACATGAATTCAAGAAGAAATGGACATAACAATGCGTACCCAGATATAAAATCACCTTTTGGGACCATCTTGAATGGCACATATACCGAAGATCATAACAGAGCAAGAAGAACCCATGAAACTCAGGATGGATAGCGCTATAGAGAGGATGAAAACCCCAAGAAGAAGAAGAAGAAGATCATCAAGAAGCATGCATCATATATCCATGGCGCTATCCCTCCTGAGCTTAACAGATTCTTCCATACTTTTTATTATCATATGATATGAACCATGAGCAGTGCAAACGTAAGGTTCTCAGCTTTGGGGTTTGTTGTGGATGACGGTGATGTAAATGGTGAGGAAAAGATTAGCAGAAAGCAGCTGTATTTATAGAAACTGAGGAGGAGAACGTGGGTATATGCAGACAAATGTCACCTCTTCCTGTAGCCGTGAGAAGCTTGACTAAATACCCTTCGCATTTTGACAACTGCCAATTTTCTCTTTGACACGTTATTAAACAAAAAAAAATTAAAAAATAGTCTAAACACTTAAATGAATTTGCTTCTTTTTTTTTTTTCTAAACAAATTTTTAAATTAATTCTTAACAAAGTCAATACTTAAAAATATTATTTATAAACATAACAAAAATAACGTAAAAAGTGTTAATATTATTCAGCAGAAATTTAATCTCGATTAATATCTGATTTGAAAAAACCCTTTATGAAAAAAAAAGCTAAAATAAAGTTTTTGTCAATTAAATGTATAATACAGTCAATTAGTGGCTCTGCCGACTACGATGCGAGTAGAATGGTTTGTATTTGAATACTACATGTGCGATGAGCTGATATATTCTTGTTGTGTATTGCTTGTTTGGTGAAAAAGTACCATTTTCTTTCTTTCCTTCATGATTACTTCTCTTTTTAGTTAATCGTCTGATTAATGATTACGATGGTGCATTAATATTAGTGTAAATCACATAAATTTCTAGAGGGAAGACTAATATGGGGAAGTTTATAACTTGGGTTATTGTTATTGTTATTGTTACTGTTATGATTTGTAATTTATGAAAGATTACCACGTTGTTGGCACATTAGAGGCCATATGGAAAATGGTTGGTGTCATGAGAGACGATTTGAATAGCATTTTATGTGTTTGGAAAAAAATTTATGCTATATAATATATAAAATTAATGATTAATGTTAATATTGTATATTTAAAAATAATATTAAATAGAATTTTATAAAATATCATTACCATCTTATAATATTTAATGTTTAAATTAATTTAATATCATTATAAAATTTAAAAACAAATATATTAAAAGTACCTATTAAGACTCCGTCGTAAAAAGTATTTTTTAAAAAATATTTTTTACATTTTTCTTTATCTAGTCCATCAAGAGAAAAATTAAATTATTTTTAAAAAAATGATTTTTCATTTTTTAAAACAAAAAAACATTTCGCTCATTATCTTTGGCTGCTAACAATCCTAACACCCATTACTGGCTATAGGCAGCCAATGATAATCATTAGTAATAGATGAAAAATATAAAAAAATTTTATTTTAATATATTTTTTATATTAAATTATAAATAGTATAAATAAAAAATATTTATAATTAAATTTTATTATAATTTTATAAATTAAAAAAATAATATTTTTTATAATATATTCCAAACACTAAAAAGATATTACTCAAAAATATTTTATATTTTCTCAAATAAATTATTTTTTATAAAACAAATAAATTTATATAAAAAAAACAGCCACAACAACACTACAATATGAAAAAGGCACTTGTTTTGATTGGATACTATATCTTAATCTAAAATTTTAAGACAATAAGTTTATGACTCTTTCTAATTTATATGTACTTTATTAAAAAAAAATTAAGATGTGGACTAACCAACATTTATTCTGTCCAAATATGTATAGTGTGTGTGTGTGTTGAATAATTCAGCTAAAGAAAAACATGTATTAAATTTTTCACCTTTCCTGAGTACAATGGAACGCCTGCAAGGATGGAAACAAATGGAAGGGATGATTAGCGAAAATAAATACACTGAAACCCTTAATCCAAAAATATATATATATAGAGAGAGAGAGAGAGGGTTCTAATAGTTAATTGACTGTCCCAATTTTCTAGAGGCGAGGTTAGGTTATTTCTATTTCGCCCTTCCTTCTCGAATCATCCACTCAAAATTTTTCTTCATCGATGATAATATATAGGTTGAAATCATGTGTTCACCACCTTCTAAGCCCTACATTTTCTTAAGATATTAGGTAAAAAAAAAGACATTATCAAACCTTTGAAATGTATTTTGAGTGTGCTATTGCATTTCTTTTCTCTCTCTAACTCCCTTTTCTCTTTCTCAAAATCGCCCTTCTCTGGCCTATAGCAAGGAGTTGTTGGTCATTCTCAACCTCCAACAACTTTTTTTTAAAAAAATTTTTCATGCTTTACATGAATAAGCAGTTTTTTCCATAGATCTGAATTTATTTCTCCTATTTTGCTCCTCCATTAGTGTGATTTCTTGGATTTTCATAGAACAAATCAAAGATTATACTTTGTTGATTTTTGTTTCTATGTAAGAGTAGATCTATGGTTATCAAGGTTGAAGAAAACCTCCCTTGCAGGAGATTTGGATTCAACTTTATCGGTGTTTAGAAGTGTCATTAGAGATCTGTTATTCTTTTTTTTTATGATAGGAATAAAACTGTGTGTTCTCATTGAGTGTTATTAACACGTTAAAGTTTTTGAACAATATCTCATTTTTAGTATTGAAAGTGAGTTGTTTGATTAATGTTATTATTATATTATTTTTTATCTTTTTTTATTTGGATTGTATTTATAGTTACTTTCTTAAGCTCCATAAAATTTTCTTTGTTTATATGAAATATCTATTTCATGCTGATAAAAAAATGTGCGTATTCTACTATTAAATTTTTATACTTTGACTCATTTTATATTGAGTCTTTAAATTTTACTTTTTTTTATAAAGAACTCTATAATCAACTCTAATTAATTTGAAATTAAAGTTTAATTAAGTTGATTTGACTTTGTGATAATAAAAATAAACTTAATAATATAAAGTTTTATTAAAATGATAGAAGATATTTTCATTTATAAATAATCATATAATATTTACAAAAAAATAATTTTATAATTTAATATACAAATAAGAAATCGATTATAACACTACCAATAACTGCACATTGAGTTAGTTTCAAATTCATAGTTTTTACTTTCAACATAAATCTTATTTGATTATTCTTAATTTTTATCAATTATGAAAATTTTTATTAGTTACGATATTGTAGCGCGATGTAAACTGAAATTTATATAGTATATGTTAGAATATTTGAGAGATAATATCTAATGATATATCTTTATATATTACTAAATAAACATATATTACTAAATAAACAATCTTAAACCACTAAAAAAAAAAAAGATAAAACTTTCACCAATATAGACAAAATAATAATCTCAAAATAAAAATCTCAAAAGAGAGATAAAATAAAAGAAAAATTAAATAAATATGATAAAATAATTTACTTTATTAAAGAAAATAAAAAAACAGAAAAGAGACTTACTACAGACAGATTATATTGATTGTAGCTCAAAACATTAAAAGAAAAAGGATTGTTTTAAAAGAAATAATGAGACAGCAAGAGCTTTTTTTATGCTAACTATTTAGTTAAAAGCACTCCTCATCCAACTAGAAAGTTAAGATGCACTAAAAATATATTCTCTTACAAAATACTAATTTCTTAATAGATAAAATTTCAAAAATTAAAATATGTAAATTATTTTTTTTTACTTTATATAGCTTTAATTATTTTAATTGTGAAAAATAATATAATCTCTCAATGTTTCTAGATGTTATTATAACTTTCTCGAAAATTTACTTTAAATATCACAAAAGTTTCTAATGTGAAAAAATTATAGAAACTAAATATGTATCAATCAAAATATAAATATGAAGAATTTGAGAACATTTTGTGATCGAAAATTTTTAAGTGACATTTTTACCCTTTCATAATATTTTGTTATTAAGATATGCAAATGTGGGCACAAAAAATGGAAATAATGTAAAATACACATGCATTTACAAAGGCAAAAGATAAAGCATGTGAAATATTATAAAGGTATCATTTGGTTGGAGGAATTTTAATAAGAAATTTTAAAATATTCATGGATTTATTCAAAATTCATCTAATTGAAAAAAGTTAATTAAAATTCACAAATTATTTAAATTTTATTGTTTTGCACAAACTTCAAAATGCAAAAATTTAAAATCTCTAATTGGATGTGGAATTTTGTGAAATCTTGCATTTTAATGAATAATAAATTTTAAAATTATGTTTTTATCACAATTATACAGAATAAATGAAATTTTATATATCCTTGAATTTTAAGGTTTATAGAATTCAAAGTTTTTAAATCTATTGATAAATAACCTGCTAGGTGATCCGCTCTAGGAACTCCTTATATGAATTGTTACTCTGCCCAAAAAAGTTTAGAAATCAAGTTGTCGATCAAAAAATTAGAATTCTAAAAAAACTAAGTCCTTAAAATCTCAATCTTGAAGGCGTCGCAAAAGTTAATCACTCATTTGATAAGTCTAATTTTATATTCTACCAAGAATATAAGAAAACATAAACTTGCAAAAACTCAATAAAATTAGTTAAAGATTACATTAATTTCATAATACAAGTCTATAACTTACACAGAGCCTTACAAAAAGAGTTTTCCTACATATAAAAGGTTTTACATACCTAAACAAAATCACATCTAAGTAGAAAATATATTCTAGACAAGATACTAACTAAAAAAAGAAGCAAGAAAACTGAAAAACGACTAACAAAAAGAAGAATCTTGAATTACAACTCGAGATGCACAGTTGTACTTATGGTTGTGTATTTATGCAATTCCGATGAGCTTCTTACTAATCTTTGATGCACGATTGTGCGTATGACCATGTGACCACTTTCCATCCGATGTTGTCACCTCGAAGCAAGGTTGTGCACATGACTGTGCTTCCTAGGAGCGTGGTTGTGCGTCATGTTTTTTCCTCTAAATAAGTTTCTTTTGACTTATAGCTTTCTTTTTAAGGTTCCTTCCATGTAATTAAAGTATAAAGGATTTGATTTTGATTTGAAGAAGATCCTTACAACTCCATGATCAACCCTTGCAAAGTTTGTTTCATTTTTTTAGTCTTTGTCCTAGTCATAGGACTTCTAATTCCTTGTAATGGATTTTAAAAAGGTTTGCTAGCATCTCGATCTCCATCATCTATAAATTTTGATAAAATTCATAGATTTAAAAACCTTTAATCCAAACAAAGCCTAAGAAAAATCAGTTAGATTTTAGATTGAATATGAATGATTATAAAATCAAATGACAAAATCATATTAACTTTAATAGTGGCTAAGAGATGCTTCATGCAAGTGTTAACTTTTGGCTTCAACATTCTACAAACTAATAAATCACAATATTAATCAAGATTTCTAATTTCTAAATAAGTGTTAAATAAAAAGTTGGAAAAGACACAAACAATAATCATTTTCAGTTACTATTACTTTTTTTTAATCAATCATCATATTATTGAAAAAGGTTAGTAGGTCAATATCTAGATAAAATGGTGAAATATTTTGAATTTTGATATTAATTGTGTAGAAAATGATATGTTATATTATTGTGCCTTTTTTTAATACAACATTAAAGGCTTATTATCTGTTGAACTAGTGCTAGTGTTCAATTCACTTCCCTTTTGAAAGCATAGAGATAGTATTAGATTTTTACTATTTAATATATATAAGTACAAAAGTATAGAGGAATAATAGGTAGCCTTGTGTATGGTCCAAAACTTAGTTCCTATAGTTCTCTCATAAATGAAGACTCTTTCCCCAAGTGATGAGCATGAGAAGGCTAAATTTGGTGAAATAGTGGCAATCTTAATAATAATAATTAATTAAGATATGATATGATATAAATTAAAAAGCATAGTTAAGAAATGTAATGGTAAAGAACGTTAAGTTGTAGCAAAAGTATAAATTATGATGCATAAACATGTATATGTAAGAACTGATGTTTAATGAATATGAATAAATGATGGTATTAGATGGTTAATAATGAAGAAAATATCTATGTTATATACGGGAAGAAGTTATGCTAAAGGATGTATTAAGAATAATGAGAAAGGATGATGAAAGCTAAGATATAAGTTAAGTTTAATGAATAATTTTTTTATGGCTACTAAAGTGTATAATTATGCTTAATATGTAATTAAATGACATATTAATAATGTGTTTTAGATGCCTAATATTGATAATATAATTATGTTGAAGAAAAGAACAAAAGGTTGAAAGCATAAGTATATGCGCTATGATTGGAAAGATGTGTTTTAGTGGACTTGAGGAAGTATTATCAGTAGCCTAACTTTTTTAGGCATGGATTTTTTACCATCAAAGCAGAATGTGCAAATGAATAATGCTAAGCCAAGAAATGGTACTTTTGACAACCCAACATCAAGTTTGGTAGCCTAAAGTCTATTCAGTTGAGCAAATCCTAAAATGTACCATTCAGGTATTTTAGTCATTTTACCTTCTTTTTTCCTTATTTCTTATCTGTACATGACTTAAACTTTATTTTTTATCAGTTTTCACTAGCCATAAACTCAAAATGCTCTATTTCCATCCATGATTTGCTAAACCAACCTTAAGGAATAAAAGTTGCTTATTGTATTTTTTCCATTTTTCCTTGTTTATACATGTTTGTTTAATGATTGAATAGATGTGTCTAGTATATTAAACTATTTTAAGGTGGAAAAAATTCAGTTATTTGCTATGATAGCTTAGTTGATGTTATAGCCATCAACTGAAGTTTTGAAAGGAATTGATTCACATGGATTGAATACTTATTCTTTTGATAGTTATTGAGTTTTTAGATATTAATTGGCATCGTAAATTTCATGTTAATAGTGAGAATTGATTCTTGGATAATGTTTTACACCTTAGTTGACATAAGGTTTAGATATTGATGATTTAAGTAACTTATAACTATTCTTGGTGTAAATTAGTTTATTTAGAAGGTAAATTGATGTCCTTGTAAGTTCCTTAATGATGTTTAAAATTCTAAACCTAATAGTCAGTGTCATATATGAATGGAAGAAATGTTCTTCACTTAATTGAGATAGGATTGCACATAAATACCTTAATGAGAATATGAAAAAAATTACGATGAGAAATGAGTTTACTAATGGATTTAGAAATATAAATTAATTATTATGAAGTGACCTAAAGATTATAAATATGGATTACTATATAATTATATAGTGATGTTAATGTTGATAGTATGAATGAGATAAAAGGAAAATAGGGATACTGAGCTAAGCATAAGGAATAATAGTTAAGCTATAAGTTTTGAACTAGGGATGGTTAGATTGCATGCTTCTTTGATATATGCCACATGTTATGTTTATGCTATATATTTTATGAGTGAGTTTGAGTAACCCTCTATATTTTAGATGTTATAGTAATGATGTAATGAATGTCTATGTTTAGGTATGTGTGTGGGTGAGATAATTAAGAGTAAGGAAGGATAAATCTAAAAGTAAGTAAGGCTAAGGCAAAGAAATAAAGAAAGAGCAAATCCAAAAAAAGGAAGAGTTATGAAAAGAAATGAAGGATTTTAGTTACTTTCTAATTGTTCATTATATACGTGCATCATGAATTTAAATGTATAGGCCACAGTAGGTCAAGATATGCTAATATAAAGTCATATGTATTATAATAAGATAAAATAAAATGTCATAATGTAAATATTATGTATAAATGTTATGTGATGTAAGGATAGTTTAAGAAAAAAGTGGGAACCTCAAAAGTTTTTAACCAGTTATGCAAGGATGGTATGACCAATGTATGAAAACGAAAGGATATGCATGCATAACACGACTAGTGAGGAAACTCTTTTGTATAAGAGATAAGCAAAAGACACAGATAATGAGACAACTCTCATGTGAGCATGTCAAGTGAAGATACTCTTCTATGCAAGAAATGCTAAGTAAACCAAGTAAGAATTCCTATGGAATTGACTATCCATATATGGAATGATATGTCATGTAAATGTTGTATGCAAATGTTATACCATATAGACAAAGATGTATTTATATTAAGTCATATGAGCATGTATATGGACAATAAATTCCTCATTGAGTTTTCCATTGAAAGTTAACCTCCCTTTCCCCCCTCCCTTGCCCTTACACACACACAAAAATTGTTTTGTAGAATAAGCATAAGATTAATGTCATGATTCGCAACTAAAAGTTAAAGGCTATAAATAAAAATTTTGAGTTATGTATCATATATATGTTAAGAAACTATATTGCTTCTTCATAATTGCCTACAATAATGATGTACATGTATATTGAAAGAGTTATATAAGCAAATATTAAGCTATATACTATATTCTTAGTGATCTCTGCAAACTATAAGTGATGAACAAAGTGATTATCTAAATATCTAAGATTAATGTAATGCAAAAATAAATTATGATTCATGATTAACAAAAATGATGTTATGTCATATATTAAGATTTATAGCTCATATAAGATAAATATTGAATGCTTATGATACTGAAAAAGAACGTTATAATTAGAATAACATTAAACAAACCTTTGGTTCTAGGATTGTTTAAATGAGAGAGTTCCATGTTTAGTAATGCGTACATAATAAAAAGTAAGAAAAGAAAAGAACTAAAAGAAATTGACTAGTGAATCTAGACTCCTTCAGTTATGACATGATGAGAAATGAGTTAATGGTTATAGCATAATGTAAAATAATGTTTTTATAAAATGATGAGATGAAGTTTAGTTTAAATTCCTATCTCTTATTTATATTATCCTAAGAATCTAAAGTGGGGTAAATAAAAACTATAAATGTTTATAGACTAATTAGTATAAGTCTAAGATTTAAGGTATTAGAGAGCTAGAAATAGGCTTTACCCATGAGTAATTAGACTTGTGATGGATTCTAAAGGTCTTAAGCTTTTCTATTCTCTAGTGCTGACACGACCTAGATTTTGAGTCATGGCTCATTAATCCCCTAAATTTCTATGAAAATTACTAATTTATATGAAATTTTATATAATAAAAAAAGGAATGACCAATGTTAATAGCTTGTCCTCCCTAATGATAATATTTATTGTCTAACTAACTAACTATATATATATATATATATATATATATAGAGAGAGAGAGAGAGAGAGAGAATTGACAGTAAGGTAAAAATACTCATAATCTCTATTTGCACTTATAATATGAAAAAAAAAAGATTAAAATAAGTCATTTTCATATAAATTAAATAATTTATTTAACTTTATATAAATAGATTTGACTTAATGAATATAAAACTTTAACTAAATTTGATATTTGCATTGTGCATTTCTACTTGTTATGATGTAGCCAAACTTATTAAGCATAAAATATTTGGTGTGTGTATTTGTACTTGTTATGATGTAGTCAAACTTAGGTAGTATTTAGTAAAATTAAAAAATTAAATGTTGAATAATTTTAATACTGAAAATTTAAAAGCTGAATAATTTTAGTATTGAAAATTTTAAGAGTTGAATGACAATTGAATGGATACCAAATTTTCAAAAAAAAAAAATCAAATTTAAGAGATAAATTTAAGATAATATAACTATATATTGTACAATAAATTATCATATAATTTAATTTTTAAATATTTAAAAACTTAATTATATCTTTATCACTAGGAAGGATTGTGATAATAAATAATGATAATTGTAGTGAGAGATATATTAATAAAATATATCAAAATAGTGCACTTTTATTCTATTACTTAATCCATTAAATTAAAATTTTTTACTTATCATACTAAGTGTTTTTTGTAAATTAAGTGCATAGTAAAAAAAAATATTATCAAACATACTTAAAATGTTAATAACTTAAAAAAACTGTTATCAAACAATCTTTTAAAAAAATGTTGAATACTTTAATTTTAAGTGTTTAATATGGTTATTAAATAACCCTTTATTAAGCATTTAGTTTGGAGAGGATAGAAAATTTCATTAAAAAAATAAATGAATATTTTGAAGCAAAAGTTTTTTTAAAAAAAAAACTTTCATAATTGAATATAGAAACTAAACTGAATATACTTAATTTATCATTTAATTTAATTTATATATTTTTTTAATGGTCAACTAGATTAGTCTTATTTCTTAATTATTTTTGTTTTTAGCCTAAATTATAGGTTATTTATCAACGATCATTATAGTGGTTTTTAATAGACATATTTGGAGACTATAAATTTGAGTTCTAACTTTTTTAATAATTTAAAATATGAATCAGTGAATTAAATAGTGATCTATTTGTATAAAGTATTACATATTCTTTACTTATATATTTTATTTGAGCAATTAGGAGATTATAGAAACAAAAAGGAGATGTAAAATTTATACTCTCTCTCAACTTTTCTCTTTAGTATTTTTTTCTATTAGTTTTAGTTTAAGGTCGGTACTGATTATTCAGTACTAGTCCTCTTTTTTTATTATTTATTATTTTCATTAAACTCATATTTATTATTTTATTGATTGATTTATCTTTTGATTTTTTTTGATTTCCCATTATATGGAGTTCTATACTCTTTATAGATGTTTTATTCTCTTTTGTGGATGATATTTTCTCCTTCATGAATATATTTTTCCCTTTTTGTGGATATCTTCTCTCTTTATATGGATTTTGCTTTATATTTTATGAATAAAAATGTTATCTATTGATTTTTTATTGCTATTAATTTATTTTTTGTGATGATTGTGATTTTTCAAAATTTTATGACAATTTTATTAAGAAAGTCTATTCAAAATGATACTACGACATTATAGCAATTTTGAAACCTTACTAAAGAGATCAAAAGTAGTGAATTGAATTCTTCAAACTATTTTATTATGTATAATTTAGGTTTAATTATAATTTTTCAATATCAATATCTTGAATTATAGATGTAATATGACTATTATATTGAATGAATAATACCATTCAAAAAAATAAGTTATTTGTGTTGAAATCTAGTTTAGAATAAAACTTTTAATTGATTCTATATTTAAAAAATTTTAAACACCAAAACTTTATATAGTTTTTCCCATTGCTTTAGTAGATGAAAAAACCATCTATAATTGATACATTCTTTAAAAGGAAAATGTTGAAATTTCGCCATCTATTGAGCAATCAAATCTTTTCATAGATATTGATTATTTGACTCTGAAAATCATCCTATAAAGTCTCTAAATATTACAATTTAAAAAATGGGTTTGATATCAATTTATTAGAGAATGAAATTTTATTGTGGAGAATTTAATATAACCTTAGTTCTATCCCTAGTTCTACTGTGAAGAATTTTATTCCATCTCTAGTTCTACTCGGCCCTCCTACAATTTAATTCTAGATTCGGCCCTGACCATATGGATTGTTAAATTAAAATAATTTATATTGTGTTAGAGAAGGGTAAAAACACATCAAATTTAATGTGTGTAGGAACTGTCTTCCATTTTTCGTATTTGCATAATGTTTTCATTCAAAATTTTTCATCAATCTAAAAATAGTTCATATTTTTTTAAAAAAAAGAATACCAATACATCATACCAAAAGCAAAAGGCATATGAAGTGTTCATTTTTTCTTTTTGATGGATCGTTTTTATTGTTCAGTTTTTTAAAAGTGCAGAACATATGTTTAGTTAATATATAATTGTTTATCTCAAAACAGGAGTTGTAGTTAATAGATTATCTAATAACTGCAATTCAAAAAGTATTGTTTGTGTAATTTTTCATCAATAAATTGTACTTTTGTAAATAAAAAAACAAATATATCCTTAACGTATTATATTAACTTTAATATAGTGTTTGTTCTAATATTATTTTTATTAAGTTGTTTATGTATTTATTATTTATTTTCATTACTTATACCTAATATATTATTTAACTTGTTTTAATGAAATCGCTATTATATTCAATGATTAATGTTTAGTATAAGTATTATTAAAAAATTAATTTATATTTTTAAAAAAATACTTAGTTGATGGTTATATATTATTTATATTTAAAAATCTAGAAAATGAAACATATTTATTTAATTTTTTAAAATTTGTCTATAATTATTAACTATATTTACAAACAGCAATCAACAATAATAATTGTATCAAACACTTAATTTCAATCAATAATAAGCAATCTGCAAAAGAAAATAGTCATATAAAAAAAAACTCTAATCGTATTCTCTCTCACATTTCTCTCAGAACTCTTTTTTTTTTCCTCATCTTTTAGAATTACTGTCGTCTAAATTGTTGAGGATATTGCATAATTTCATTTTCTTTGTTACTATATTATCTATTGTCATCTCAATAATATAAATATGCATTTAATTTTATAGAGTTTCTAGTTTTTTTATTTTTTGTAACGTTGATGAGAGTTTTAGTTTTTTCTTTATGGAAATTTTGGGCATTTTGTATGGATGTTATTATTATTCACTTGTGGGATTGCTTTATAATATTATTGAAGAGATTAATTGATTTTTTATAATAATTTAACAGGATTCGTTTGAAATAAAAAATGTCAAGTTGTAGTTTTGTATAGCTACTGAGTGAAACACACTTTTCACTGTTATACAAGATTTAATGTTATGTCAACATAATTATATTTCTATAAAAGAAGATATTCATTTATTGGATCAAATTTGATATACTTAGTGCCAGTATAATGTGTTGTGGATTATAAATTTTAATTTTTTATATGTGTTAATATTCTTATATTTGATATTTTATGAATAAGAAATATTTTTTTTATATCTAAAAAAGCAATCAACAAGAAAACCAAATATACTTTTAAAAAATGTGGTAAACTTTCAATTATGCTGATCAAATCTAGGAGTGTTAGCTTTCTAACATCATGTCAATAAAATTCAAAATCAAAAGGCATTCACCCTATTAATTATCAAAATGATGACAATGGTCCTCTCCATTAATTAATATCAATTATATGCGATCATAACACAGTACCAATGTGTGGGACCAATATCTTACACCAATTAAAAACTATACACGATTTCTGAATGTACTCTTTCCAAATTGTTTGGTATCGGCCTAAGAACTTTATCATTGATTTGAGAAGTTTCTTACCCCATGATAATTTGCATTGACCAAAGAGCCTTCATTTACCATTAGTAACTCCATTTTCCCAAAATTTTTGCTGTCACCTGTTATGGGTAGATCATGCATGACGCATTTCCTAATGCAATGCAAAGTCCACGAGATGGAAATTAAAATTTTATAGCGGAGCAAATAATTATTCATGTTAATTAAATCATGTTTACAGTAATTAATAATTTTTTTAGAATAATTGACTGAAAGTTAGAATATATTCACATTTATACTTTTTTTTTTTAAGTATTGGAGAGTAAAAGTTATTCTATCACTTAAATTAGTTTAATCGTCACTAATAGCTAATTGATATCTAAATAAAACCTTTTTCTTTTTCTTTTTTGCCCCCTTTGGATATTAATGATGTTTTCCATTTTGAGGAAACAACATTTTTTGTGATTTGCCCTTTTTAATGGACTGGTAAAATAAGACAGAATTACTACAGGCCCTCCAAAATTAGTGGTGGATGATCAAGTTGTCACGATCGCCTTCATCTTGACATAAGATTGTGAACCCGATCACGCAAGATTCGCATGTCTAAATTTTATTTTTTTTTTTCAAGAGAAAAAATTGTCCAATAGTTATGTGTAGTTTTTAAATATCTATACATGTTAGCAATATTACATTTACCCAGTGTTTGAAAAATGAAAATAATTCATATTCATGAAAATATTAAATACAATAATATGAATACATATAAAAATTAAAGTTTACAATTCATAATAAATTCTATTAGCGTCAAGTATGTTGAATTTGATTTGAAAAGTGACAATATCATTTTATACAAGTATATTGTTGGACTAGGATACTTAATCCTATGTTTAAAATCTCTTTTGATCTTGACAAAGTAGATTGATCATCATTAATGTTTCAAATAAGTGTTGTTTTTGCAGAATTAAATCATTTCCTCAAGAAGAAATAAAGAAGTTGATGAATTCCAAAGTAGCATGAAAATCGCGACCGCAACCTACTTATTCGCGACCGCGATTCATGATAAGGCATGTTGAGAAC
>CATIWR010052710.1:0-54658 GCA_949677035.1 Omphalea diandra | reverse complement strand
TGGTATCTCCGTTGATACCACTTTAGACTCAATAATTACCTGCTCAGATTGAGGAACTTATTGCAGCTGTTGTAACCGACCCTTGAGTCTCTGCAATTTCGTTCTTACGTTGCCAAACACTTTTTTATCCCAATCCATAAGAAGCAAACCGTAGTTGCGAATTCTATCTTCAATAGAAACAACCGTTTGCACCCCCATCCCTCCTCAACGGTACCTTCACAGTCATCATGGGTCAGCCAGATCTTTTCGAAGCGAAATAATTTTGGTCTTCTCAAACTATATCTCCTTCGTAGTAAGGTCTCACCAATCGCGAGTTTTGTGTGGAGGAGCATTATTGCTGGAAAGGACGTGCTGAACGAGGGTCTTGGTTGGCCGGTAGGGAATGGGCTTCGTCTATCAATATGGAAAGATAGATGGGTCCCAAATGACAATGGAGGCTTTGTAAGTTCTCCTGTAAACGGTCTGCATGAGGATGCAAAGGTGGATCACTTAATGAAAACTGATGAACCGACATGGAATGTAGAGCTGGTCAAGCAAATCTTTTCAAAGGAAGACGCAGATAGCATTTTACAAATTCCCATTTAGCATCCGTCCTCCACCTGATATGGTTATCTGGAGGAATACTAAAAATGGGGTGTTCTCTGTCAAGTCGGCTTCTCGCATTTGGCTAGGTAGAGGCCAAGCCCGTTCCTCAACTTCGGTGGCATCTAGTAGCTCAATTGATCCTAAGTGGAAGAGATTGTGGAGGCTGGATATCCAGCCAAAGTACCCCATTTTATTTGACGGGTGTGCAATGAGTCTTTACCTACGGGTTGCAATTTGATGCGTAGATTGGAGGGGCATCAGGGCAATGCTTTTTGTGTGGAAAGTTTACAAAGACCCAAAATCATCTGTTCTTATTTTGTCCTCAGGCGGTCAGGCTCTGGTATGTTAGTCCCACTAGACTTGATGTAGCAACTATTAAGAAGGCTCTTGTGAAGGATTGGTTGAGCAATATTATTTCAAACGCCCCACAAGAAGGTGTGAAGTTTATTTGCATGATCTTATGGAGTGTTTGGAATGCGCGAACCAAGGTGGTTTTCGAAGGGTACAACTTTGAGGTTGAGTTCATCCTATGCCAGGCTAAGGGTTTGTTATTAGAGGATCAGGCTTCTCCACTTTCTTTCGTTCATCAACCGAGGGAGAGCAGGGAGTCTATATGGGTCATTCCTCCGCCTGGGTTCTTTAAAGTGAACACTGATGCGGCATGTTATAAGGATGGGACTGTGGGTTTGGGATTTGTTGTTCGGAATGAGGCAGATGAAGTTATGTTGTCGGGATCCAGCAGAATACTGGCCAACTGCAGTAATAGTGTGGCTGAGGATTTGGCCATGAGATGGTCACTCCAAATTCTCATTGATTGTCAACTAAAGGGTTTCATAGTGGAAAGTGATTCAAAAGAGTTAATTTCTGTACTTAATGGTGCGTTGGCAAATGACCCATATCTTGCTTTGGTTGGGGAGGATATTCGGATGTTAGCTATTTTACTGCAAGTTCACTCTTTCAATTTTGTGTTTAGATCTGCTAATAGGGTTGCAGATGCATTGGCACATGTTAGTCCAGCTACTAGTTCGGATTCTATTTTGGCGGAAGAGGTGCCACCTCATATTGCTTTGTTGGTGTCTAAGGATGTTTCCACGGCCTTGAGCCTTTCTTGATTTTATATATTTCCTATGTCCTCTCAAAAAAAAAAAAAAAAAGATTCAACAGTAAGTAAATGGATCGTTCAACTTTTATAGAAAGTAAAGTTTGACGGACTTTTTAGTAGAGTGGAGTCAAAGTAACATTGGATAAATTATTTTTTCTGAGAGCAATATTGAATATATTATTAGTTTGCACGTTGCATTGCTCAGTTTCCAATTTAGTTTTAGTGTTATTATACTTACTATTATATGTGTATTTCCTTTTTCAACTATTTTTCCTTATTTTTATATTTATTTTTTTTTTTGATTTTCATACTTTTTATCATTAATATTCTTGTTTTTTTTTGTCTTTTTTCTTTTATATATAATTTTTTAATTTAATTATATCTATTTTAAATCATTTTAGTTAATATTATAATATGTGTCTAAATTATATAATTTCAAATCACTTATTTATATAATTAAATATGATAAATGTCGTAAATGATTTTGAGATTATTATTATTAGATAGACTTTTTGTTGTTAATATTGTGATATTTTATAAAAGATATCAATATAAATAGCTTAATCTGTTTATTTTCATGGATTGAAATGAAATTTTTTGTTATTGATAGATAATTTATTATTTAAATTCTAAATTCTAAAATCAATAAAAAAAGAAAAAAAAAAAGGAAGAAGGAAGGGCATCATATATATTATTATAGTATAATTAGCATAACTTTAATATATATATATATATAAAATTTACCAAAAAGAAATTAGGGAGAGAATCAAGTGGAAGATAAAATAAGGTGCGGTTAAGGAGTGGTGGGGTCTTAAGATTCTCAGTTTGTAGGAAAAGTAAACGTGCCCAATCGTGGACAAAGAAAATCATGCACATTGTGAAAAGGACTAAAGGCCAGTTTGGCCCCTCAATTCTTTGAACGAGTCTAAACAAGTCCGAAATTAACTATACGGCCTTCTAAGCCCTATAACTCAGAAAAACTAAATAATTAAGCCTTTAAGTAGCATTGAATCAAAATGTGAATAACAGATGATCAAAGTAAAAATATCCTTTTCAAAATAACAAAAATAAAAATCATTTTGTTATCCTCTCTACACTAAAACACTCATGTTTCTCCTCTATACTCTAAATAGTTCATCTTTTTTTGATATAATCTCTCTGTTATAAACTAAAACCAGCAAAAGCAAAGAGAAATAGCAACCAAATGTCCAGTGCCTCATCACTTCAATGACTATGGCTTTAACCCAAAAATGTGTTGTAACTACTGTTTATTTCAAAATCCAAAAATCAATTCAAAACCCATAAATCAAAAGAAAAAATACTTGATGAAATCAGTAACACAAAACATACACATCCACTATGATATTAAACCCCCAATTTCTCTAGCATCAATATATATTGAATTATTAAACAAACTTAACTCAATCATCGGGTCCAATATTGGTCCAAAATGACTCGATCAAATGAATTAGAGCTCGACCTCTAGCTATTCTAATAAGTCATGTGTTCTCTAGTCTCCTCTTCTATCTCCTTCAAAAGTTTCTCTTATTTCCTTTTCACAATCAAGTTGGTGCGCATGGGGTGATATTCACAAGATTGAAAGAGCCGACCAATATAATTCTTCGATTGAACCTCAATAATCAGAACACAAAAGTGTATAACAAATGCATAAACTTCATCATTAACAAGTATCACAAAGATCCTTCTAGAAGGCTCACATTCACTAAGATTTGCAAATCGCTTATCGATGATGTTAAATTGCTACTCAAGACTTTTATGTTTTTGAATACAAATTAAAACTCGAAACTCCTTTGCCTCCTCAACTTCGCTCTCCTCTTTTGTTATCTCTTCACTGAAATTCCACCACTATCACCACAACAATAACAAAATAATTACTCATAAATCAAACTGTACAACTCCTTCAAACCCAGATCAAGAATGGAACATGACCAAGCTCAATTGAATTTGGTGTAGGGTTGAGACGAGTCATAGGGAAAAATAATTATGGCCGATGGAGAGGGTTATGGTTAGTCGTTGTTGAAGTGAAGGGATTGAGTAAAGATGGAGAAGCATGTTACGACTATGGGTTTTAAACTCAATTTAATTATTTTTATTATTATAAATTAATTATAGTTACATTTATGAAAAATAAATATTTGACAATATTTTTAATTTTACTAGCAATTATATTTATGTATCTATTCAAATTCTTGATAATAGAATAAAAATAAAAAATTAATATTATTGACAAAAATAAAAAATTAAAATTATTGACACTATATGAAAACAAAAATATTGAAATAATCGGTACCCTTTGTCATATTTAAATTCACGCTGGAACGAAATTTAAGAGAATAAAAAACTGCCAAAATTCTCAATACGTTAGTATAAATTAAAGAAATGAACTAAGCCACTCAATCCCAGTAAATCTACTAAAACGGCTTCAATAATGTGTACTGCAAAAAATAAAAGATTAGGCCTTATATACAATCATGGGAGGATACGTCTTTTATTTGACTGGGTGTACAACGGAGAGAGTATTCATTTGGTTTTGGGTCTTTGATTTGGACAAGGGAATTGAAGGAGGTGAAGGTTTGAACTTTTCAAAGATATCAGAGAACAATATCATTATGCTGTTGTGAACATGATAACAATGAGTGATTTAAAGGGATTGCCGCACTCAGTGGGTTGGTGTCACATGGCCCACACACACACATATATATAAGGTATCTATCATTCACATAAAATATATAAGGTATCTATCATTCACATAATTAATCGTTACTTCTTATTTACTTTTTAACTCTTTTATTGATTTTATGTTGGATAAAGGATTAATTTTATTTTCTAATTTTTTTTAAAAAATCTCAGATATTCTATCATTTATTTAAATTTTCCTTTATTATCATTTTATCTCATTTTTCAAATCATCATTTTTTATCTATTTTTTAAATTATACATCTTATCACTATTTACAAATACATTTAACTTTTATTTATTTTTTTTTTATAAATATTTTTATTTGATAAACTATTATAGGCATTCTAACCCTTGAAAATTACATTTGAGTGGATTGTTCATATGTATTTTAAACTATGAATAATTTAATTAATTAATATTCTATTTTTAATGCATCGGTGAGTAAGGTTGCCATCAAATCCCAAATGCATGCACACTATGCGGTATTAGATAGATTAGATTTATTAATTCCAAAAAAGATAGATTAGATTTACCAAGTGATTGTTCAATACATTATTACCACCTCTCATCAATAAACCTGTTTAAACTTTGTTTTTCAGTCTGCTCCAACTATTTTTTATACTTTTACATTAGACATATTTAGGCTTTTGTATTTCAATCAGGATCAAACTTTATAATGGAAATATGAATAATTTTGTATTCTTAAGTGATTACTAATTAAACTAAGATTCTTAGTTGAGTGTTAATTAAATTAAAGTTCCTACTTTATAAAAATAAAATCAAGTTATATTTTTAAATTATGGTGGAAAACAAAATAACAGATAGATATTTTTAAATTTTTAATTCAAATTCAAATTACAATACTTAATTACCACTATAATTAAATATTATCGTGATAATTATTTTCTAATGAAAAGTGTTAAACATGTATGATTTAATGACAATAATTAAAATATATGTGACAATTTTGATTTATTCCTAAAACATCTTTTATATGACAATTAAAACTTGTCATAAAAAAATTAGATACAAAAAAAATAGTTTAAAAATTAATCTTTTAATTTTTATTATAATAATTTGTGACATAATTTTCAAATTGTCACAAAAAAATTTTAAATTTTTCTATGATAAGTGTATAAAATAGTCATATAAATATCAAATAAAAAAAATAAAATTATTACTATTGTGAATATATGAAATTTATTATTATATATTATTTATAATTCGTGACAAAATTATTCATGACCATATAAAAATTGTCATGAATAATAAAATTTTAATTTCTTTTTGTGACAATTATATAATATTGTCATTTGATAATAAAATAAAAAATAAAATAATTATCACTGTGACTAGTTAACAATTCTTGTCATATATCATCTATAATTCATGATAAGATTATTTATGACCATATTAAAATTGTCACGAAAAATAAAAATTTTAATTTTTTGTGATAATTGCATAATATTAAAATAAATTATTACTAAGTTGACTAGTTGAAAATTTTTATCATATATCATTTATAATTCGTAATAAAATTATTTATGTCTATATAAAAATTGTGATGAATAATAAAAATTTTAATTATTTGTAATAATTGTATAATATTGTCATATAATTATAAGATAAAAAATAAAATTTTTTACTACTATAATTAGTTGAAAATTCTTATCACATATCATTTATAATTCGTGATAATATTGTTTATGACTATATAAAAATTGTCATGAATAATAAAATTTTAAATTTTTTTGTGATAAGTGTATAATATTGTCATGTAATTATAAGATAAAAAATAAAATTATTACTATTATAACTAGATAAAAAATTTTGTCACATATTATTTATTTATAATTTATGATACTATTATTTATGTCCATCACAAAAAATTGGATTTCTAGTAGTATGATCACTTTGCACTAATATTAAGGTGCCAAGTCCAAATTCATGCTGAATTATATATACAAATTGGAATTGGAAGAACGAATCCAAATTTGACTTTGACTAGTTACCCGCAAATTTGGAAGTGACTTTGCTTTTTAGTTGCTTGGGGAATGTTGCCCATTGACGTTATGTTGTGTTGTGTTTTGTTACGAGGCATTTGTGATAGCTGAGGTGAGCTCACAAATTTTTTACTATCTCTATTTCTAAATAATAGTTATATTAAAGAAAAATTAAATTTTTACTTATTTACTTTTTTATACAATCAATAAATTTAAAATATTTTTTTCAATTTTACCTTCATTTTTATCACTTTTCTTATTAATAAATTGTAAAATTCTAAAATCATTTAATTAAGGATAATTTTATTATATTCACTCATTTACCTCTTATATTTATGACTAATAATTTAGTGAAATCATCTAAAACAACTATTATTTATGAACAGAATGAGTAGTTATTTATTGAGTGGTCATTATGTATATATTATGAAAATAAATTATGAGTTTAATTGCATTTGTAAGTGTAAAAAATATAATTAATAATTATATTTATTTTATTTTAATTATTAAAAACTTTTAAAAAATGGTTTAACATCGAATCGCATCAAGTTTATATTTTTTAACATCAAATTTTATAGTATTGTCCTGAGATATATCTCATGAATATTTTATTTTGATTAATCTTAATTGAATGGATAGTCATTCTATGTTGTTGTTTGGTATAAATGTGTGTATCTTAACATTAATGAAAATATGTAGAAAAATAATTCTTAAAAGATTTTTTTTAAAAAAGTTTTTTAGGTAGATTGTTAGGACTAATATTTAGAAGTAATAAACATATTAATTTGATATGGAATATATGTTGTTAAAATTGATTGAGAGAAACATAGTTTCTGTTGACATATAAACTATGTTGAAAATATTTTCTCATAAACGCTAAAAAAGAACTAAAATTTTATTTGTCAATTAAAAATGTAATTAAATATGTTTTTTTAACCAAGGAGAAAAAGGAAGTTTGTAGAATTTACAATGTTCTCTTTATCTAACTATAAACTAGGTTATGTTTAATGAATTTCATATGTGAATAAAAAAATTATATTTTCCTTAAAAAAACTAATGATTTCAAACCATAGCTTTATTGTGAATTAAAAACACATTCAAATAGTATATGTATAATTACGGTTCATTTGGGTATTTTTAGTTTGAGACAATTATAATGTGATTCAGTCAGATTTTTTTATTCCAGTAATATAAAATCTCTAATATTATTTCGCTTTTAGTATGGTTAGATTCAAATATTTTACTATTCAAATAAAAAAATTTCTATTTCACTCTGATTTAATTCAATAATTGGGTCTAATCTAAAAATTTCTAAATTTCCTTAAAAAAAAATCAAATATAGAATTGAATCATAAAAATACAGAAATTAAATAAAAAATAAAAATTAATATTAAATTTAAGAAAATACAAGTTATAATATGATTAGGAGCTATTCCTACAAAAGTGATCTCTCAGAAATTGTTTCCTTGTCCACAAAATCAAATGGCCTCACAACGTCGCTGCAAAGCCCAAAATACGCAGAACCAAAACTTGCCCATCAAATTTTCTGTAATCCAAAACTACAAGAAAATTCCAAAACCCACAGAACAGCAAATGGCAGGAAACACGTTCATGTGACAGGCCCACAATTGTCTTAAGCAGATTGCATTAATGCATTGCGTTGGCAGTGTATTAATTGATTCGAATTTGAAAGTGTACAAAACACATTCTAACTTGTTTAAATTTTGAATGATTATTCTATTATTGAGTTTTTATTCTTCAATTCATACACATTGAAATCCTTAATTTTCTTTAAAAAAAATCTTAATAATAATTGATGAGAAATTTATTGATAATAATTTAAAAAATTGCTAGAAAATTATACTATTTTTAAAAAATAATACTATTTGATTAATAAAACTTAAGAAGTTTAGTAAAAAAAAAAAGTAATTTTATTTCTTTTCTATAATTTTAGTGATTTTAATGGTGAAAAACTAATAAAATTTTATTAAATCTGAAAATAATTATTTGTATTTCTCCTCAATTTCATATTTATTATGTCTTTAATACAAGAAAAAATCAAAACTTAAAAGCTCATTATATACAAATCAAAATAGAAAAACTTAATAACATAATTATTTAAACTTTGATACTATAAGATTGTATTATATTGAGATGGTATCAATTATGCAAGAAAATATATATATATATTATGTTATATATAAAACACGAACAATGAGTAAAATTTTGAATCGGTTGAAAATATTTTTAGTTCAAAACTAAAATCAGTTAGCAAACCGTGTATACATATTTAATGTTAATCCTCATGTAAGTTTTAATAAAATGGATATTGGATTTGATTTCCAATAGAAATTTAGACACAATATATTATTAGAATGCCCATATTTCTACTTATAACTGGAGGTTTGTTTGCTTAAATTATTTCAATACACGGATAAATATTAATTGGAGCAGGTTTGTTTCATATTTTATTTATTTGTAGTTGGGATATTTACCATATATTGAAGTAACTTTTAATATTAATGGTGAAATTTTTTTACTGTTTTTTTTGAGATACATTACTTAAGTTTTTTTTTTTTTTTTCTTTTTTAAGAGTTTTGCTTTCGTATTCAAGTTCTTTTTCATGTTCTATGAATTGTTCATGATTAAGATGAATAAATATATAAAATATATTTATTTTAAACCTTATTTAGGTATTGCAAGAGAATTTTTTTAGAGTTGAAAGGGAGTTTAAAGAGAGTAAGACTTTGCATGAAAGTTTTGGAGATGAAGGAAAAAAGGTTAATAAGAATGAAGTAATGGAACTGAATAGAAAGTAATTTAAAGTTAATTACGTTTACTTTATTTGAGAGTTTAAAAATTAATATGGAGTTAAATAAAGCAACGGCATTGTTGTTTGATAGTTTTATTTTAAAATATGAGAGGAGAGTTAATTAAAAAAAACATCAAAATTGACACCCATAGGTTTAGTCTGACGGTCGGTGCATGTCTCAATTTGAGTTTGGTCTTAAATTCGAGTCCCTCTCCCCTCAATTGTAACTAAAAAAAAAACATCAAATTGATAATTATATTTAAAATATAAAATATTACATTGGGTGTTTAGTAATTATCAAAATTATATTTATCTTATAATATATTTTATTTTTAACATTTTTTTCATTTCATTATTTATCCTTCAAATTGGGAGTTAAAGAAAAATGAGTTTAGTAGATTAAAGAAGATAACAAATCAATCTTCTTAACTTTTTTCTTCCATTAAAATTGTACTCCTAGAGAAAATTATTTATTTACACTCTTTTCATTTTATTCTTTAATCTCATTAATTCACTCATGTGCAGACTGTAATAGAAAAGTATAGAATGTAATGTAAATAAATAAATTAATTTTATTTTATTTGAGAGTTTTTTTAAATAAGTTAATAAATGTATACTTTTTTTTTTTTTTGTACAGAAAAGGCAAGATATTATTAATGTAATAAATCTGAAGCCATAACAGCCTCAATGACTGGAGGCGTTTGCCAAGTATTAGAAACAACATACAAAATAGATTCCCTAGCAATAGCGTGAGCCACTACATTAACCCCTCTTTTTAAAAAATTGAACAGAAAATTGACTTTGTGTTTGGAGTAAGAGCTGACATTCTCTGATTAGCATTCCAAACTCAGAAGTATCCGAAACTGATGATAAAAGTGCATCCACCACCATCTTGCATTCTATCTCAAAGAGCACCTTCGTGAAACCCCTTTCCTTTACCCAAGTTAGCGCTTCTCGCAGAGAAATGGTTTCGGCCTTCCAAGGTTTAACTCTCCCTGAAAATATATTGGACCTTCCACATAGAGTTTCACCTGCATGGGTACACAAAAAACTGCCCACACCGATCTTCGCCTGAGAATCAAACACAGCAGCATAATTTGATCCCATGGCTTAATTTGTTTAGCTATCATTACTATAAATTACGTGACCAAGAAAGTTACATGTTACTTAGTAATTTTATAGATAATGAACTGTTAAATTAGTGCATAATTATACATAATCCTTGATAATTACTTATAGTATAAAATAATTATTGAATTAATAAGAATATTCTAATACCAATGATGAGTCAAAATCTAAAACTAAAATATCATTGAGAGCTTTATATTCATACCTACATATAATTTTTTTAGTTATATTATTTTTGAGATATTTATCAATTTTTTTATATAATTCTCTTTTGTTTTATTTTTTCTTATATTTTAAAATCATTTTAAGTCTGGCCTTGCTGTATTAAATGTGTTTATCTTCATTTTATTACTAGACCATAATATATATATATATATAATCTATAATTTAACAAGAATTTTGAAAGAATTCGTATGTATATAATAAATTATTACTATCTTTAAACTAAAGACAATAAGTATTAATATGTATGCTATATGATATGATTCATCTGAATTATGCGTCATCTCATAGAAATTTCCTTAGTTTAATGAATCATTAGTAAATAAAGAATTAGTAGTATATTTTCCTCTTAAGCAACACAAGTATAATTTTTGGCTTGAACTCCAAAGTTGAATGGAGTCGCACAGTTAGAAACAGGAGAAAGCAAATAAATACATGCGCCTCTCAAACCAAAACCACCCATTCAAACTCACAGGAAATCCGATCTTATAGTATTTTATACACGAATACGACTCCACCAAAATTCACACGTCCATAACAGACTCAACTACAACGTATACTCGTATGATTTAATCACATCCATCCATCAATTCAACTTCATAAGCGGACATCAAAACTTCTCAACGCAATCCCTCAGGGAGTTACATGCAGAAGCGTCCAAAACGCCAGGGCGCCATCTCCGTGCACGGGGCGAAATATATTAAAAACGTGTAGCTAGCTACATCGCTACACAAAATCCTAAAAAAGTGTCCTGTCTTCTTGTCCATGCCACCAACAAAAACCGCGTGCCCTCCACCCCTCGTATTACCCCAACCCACCACAACAATTCACACCCGCCATTTCCCATATAGGTAATACTAACTACAAATCTTCCATATATATATCACACTCAAAAAAAAAAACACCAATCTTCACTTGTGTAGGAGCAAAGATTTCGATGGGTTCCAGCCCAGGAACCCGAACACCTTAATAAAGATGAAATTTTTCTTTGTCCGTTTATCGGGTTTGAAGGTCTTGCCGGATTCCCTCACTCTCGTCTACCTCCCTCGCATTGCCGGAGCTGAGCTCTTCGTGGACGGGTCTAAAGTGCGGCATGATTCTCCTATGTTCTTGGCACTTCATTGGGTGGTGAATGTGAAGAACAAAAAGGAAGAGGAGGAGGGAGAGGCGGTGTTTGGTCAAGAAAGCGGGTGTGGGCAAGCGGAGCGGTCCGCTTCGAGGTTTATATGGGGGAGGAGAAGGTGTTGGAGGGGAGTTTTAGGAAGGAGAAGGAATGGAAGTTGGAGTGTTAGTGTGGACGTGGCGCAGATGTGGCGGGTGTTTGCGTGGAGGTGGATGGAGAGGTGGCGTTGTTTGGGAGAGTGGAGACAATGTACAAGATGAAGCGGAGGACAAGGAGGGGTAGGAGGAACTTTGATAGACTAGAGGTGATACCAGAGGTGAGGGAGGAGGGTGATGATGATGGATGTTTGCGTGAAGATGTTGGAGAAGGGTGTGGGACAGATTGTAGTATGATTGAATTGGATTTTGAGGGAGTGAGATGGGCCGTTGATGTGGGGATTTGGGTTATGTGTTTGTGAGTAGGATACTTGGTCTCCAAAGCCTCTGCTAGAAGCTTGAGAAAGCTCAAGCTACTTTAGCCCTACGCCTTTTTTGTAATTTTGTATTAACCCTTCTTTTTTCTTTTTTTGAGGAAATTAACCCTTGCCTATTTTGCGAAGTAAAAAATTTCATTTTGATTCTTGCCATATATATATATATAAACAATGTATAGAATTTTATTTAAAATATATAAATTTATAGAAAGATAGCAGTAAGGTCAAAACTCATAAATAATAAAGTCCAGTCTAATGAACAAAACTCTCAACTCTAATTTGAACCAAGGAAGGGAAGGAGAGGAAGTACGCTGCTCGAAGAACAAGATTAGCCCTTTGCGCATGCATGGTATTCTAAAAACTCCTAAAAAGCGAGATTATCAGAAGCGATAATCTTTTTAATTTTTTAAAATTTTTATTGCTATATATAAGGGTGAAAATTTTTATATATATTATTAATTTTTTTTAAATTGCATCATTGGCATTTGTTTTTATTAATATTATTTTTTAATAAAAACTAATAAGAAAATTTCTTGATTACTTGATAATAGATTTTATTATATGCATTTTCTAAGTAAAAAAACAATTCTAAAATACAAAAAAATATTAACAAGACAACTAAAATAA
The DNA here is from genome assembly GCA_949677035.1 of Omphalea diandra. Taxonomy (NCBI): domain Eukaryota; kingdom Viridiplantae; phylum Streptophyta; class Magnoliopsida; order Malpighiales; family Euphorbiaceae; genus Omphalea; species Omphalea diandra. Next base: position 41,884 of record CATIWR010052710.1, on the reverse strand, counting down.
TATTAATTGTGAATCCCCACATTGCATAATAATAAATTTTATATTTGTTTTAGTTAATTAATTAAATAATTAATTATTATTTTATATAAAATTATTATTAGGTAAATAAAATATTAAAATAAATTTCTTAAAATTTGTAATTATTAATGAAAATAGTTGTAATAATGGATTATATATTCATTTATATTTTCAATTTTATGTGGTATAATTTAAAGAGAAAATTTATTAAATTTTAATAAAATAATTCATGACAATCAATTAACTAGATAGTATTAAGTATGTCATATTCAAAAATAAAATTAACAACTAATTGCAAACTATTTAGAGATATATGAGGTATTTATAATAATGACATATATTAATTTATACTTTTAATTTTGTGTGACATAATTTTAAAAGAAATTTTATTAAAATTGAACTAAGTAATTTCTGGCAATTTATTATACTGTCACTAGTTTTTATATACTCAAAATTTTTAATAAATAATATAATTGACTTAAATATTGACTTCTTCTTTAAATTTTTTATTTTTTAGATTTTAATTTTCTACTTAAAATTTGTTTAGAATTTTTACTTATATTTTTTTGATTTTCTATTCAATTTTTTTTATATAATATTGGTTTCATGTTTAAATTTTTCACTTTTTAATTTTTTTAGAATATTTTTTATACGTCAAATAATTTTTCTAATTTTTATTTATAATTTTTATATGATAATTTGTATAATATAATATAAAATAACGATATAATTATATTATACTTAATTATTTGATAAATAACAAACAATGATTTAAAATTAACTCCGTCGCTGAAATTAATAATATATATTGATATTGATGATTTTAAGCATGACACTAAAAACTTTTTCTCACTATGGGTTCCATAAATTCAATAATTCACAATTATTAGGTAAGATTGTAAATGAATCAACCTTCTACATTCAAACTTCGAAGATCTGTGTATTATGTGTTATGATTATAATAATAAATTTTAAATAAAACTTACATTTACTTTATTAAATAATTAATTAATTATTTAGTTGAATGATTAATTATTATTTTATAAAAAAATTTGTTAAGTAAATAAAATAAAAAAAATAAATTTCTCAAAATTTATAATTACTTATGAAGCTAGTTTTAACAAATATTTTTCTATTACTTTATACTTTTAATTTTATGTGACATAGTTTTAAAATAAAATTTATTAAATTTGATTAAATGAATTTCTGATAGTCAATGAAAAAATAATATTAAATTTTTTCATAATTAAAAATAAAATTAATAAAAAATTATAAATTATATATATGTCGGACAATTGTAACAAATGATTATCTATTAATTCATACATTCAATCTTATGTAGCATAATTTTAGGAAAAAATTTATTAAATTTGAATGAAGTAATTCTTCACAATTTGTTACATTATCATTATCCCTTTTATACTTAATATTTTAAATTATTAATGAAATTAATTTAAATTTTGACTTTCTATTTAGAATTTTCACTTTTTCAAATTTTTTAATTTCATATTCAGAAATTTTTTACATGATATTGACTTCCTATTTAAGATTTTTAGTTCCAGATTTTAACTTTATACATAGAAGGTTTTTTATATGATAATTATTTTTTAATTTTTATTTTAATTTAGTATTAAATTTATTTTAAAACTAAAATTAATAATATATATTTATTGATTTTAAGTATGCCACATGTGAAAATTTTTCTTTATTATGGAATTCCGCAGATTCAATTCAACATTTAAACTTCAAAGAGGTTGTAATATATTGAGATAAAGGATCAATTACGCTTCATTTTTTAAAATAATCACTTAAATTTAAATTAATTATTGGACCTAATTTAATTAAACTTATTCAATTTGTTTAACTTGTCAACATAAAAATAAAAATTTTAAAATTAAAAATAAAAATAATTTTAAAAAAAGTAGAAACTCATCTATACCCACTAAAATTCAAAACTTAGCATCAAATTTAGCTTGAAACTTGTTTTGATCAATTGACGTTTTTGTGACTGTTAATCTCATAGATGAAACAACTTTTAGAGTTATAGAATTGGATAAAGGTTGAAGGAAAACAATTGTAATTTATTTGGACAAGGGAAATGCTTCACTAATCTACTTCAAATAACATAGTCATAAACATATTTGTACCTTTGATTAGCTTTTCTAATCAGTAGCAATTCAATTTTTTGGTTTGATTCAGTTACTCCGATAATCATAGTTAGTCCTAATATTATATATTATTTTATCTTATTTTTTTAAGATATATAGTCTTAATATATATATATAGTTAATTGTTACCCTCGTTTATGAGTTTTTTAATATAATATAAATGAGAGTTAATGAAAATTTAAATATTTATATTTCTTCCATTTAAAAATATAGTTCACTTTTTTTTAGACTATAGTTAATTTACTAGTTATTCATTACACTCATACTTAATGCATTGTTATAAAAAATTTTTAAATATCAAATATTTAATGCACTTATTGAAAATTAAACAAAATTAATTTTTTGTGAGTAAACTTCAATAGATAAAAATTGTTTGGTATATATTTTGAAAATGAATTTTTCCTAATAAAAATTTGAAATCTTGATTTGCTAAATTCATTTATTTGATTTATATTAATCAACTTTGCAATATTAATTGTCTTTAATTTTGTATTAAAAATTAATAATTTCAATAATATTTATTACTATTTATTTTAATGTGAATATGAGGATATATTTGAAAAAAGTATATAAAATCATCTATTTTAACCGTATTACCTACATTTTTTTTAATGTGTGTAAAAAGAAAGTGAATTGAAAATTTAGGACGGAAGAAGTATTACTTTCGAGATAGATACTAAACATGTCATTTAATCAACTAATGAAAAATATTGAACCACTTCTCCCAATTGCTAATATCATAACTGATGTTATCTCATTTCTCAAATTATCTCGTTCCTTTTTTTGATGCAGCAAAAATGTAATTGGAAGACAGACAGTATGCTCAAAGAATATACTTTTGTCTCTATTGGTTCCTGTGGCTTATGCTCTTAGTGATGCCGTCAAACTTGCTAACTTTCTTTATTACTTGAGGATTGCTTGCGAGTCTAGCTCTTCAGTGGTGATTGCTTGTATCAACAACCATATTAAAAAAGTACCTTGAGAGATAAAGCCTGTGATAGATGAAATCAGAGAGTTGGCAACTTAGTTTGAGCTTTGCACATTTACTTTTATTCTTAAGAGTTGTAATCTAGTTGCAGACTGGGTATCAAAACATGACTTTCTCATACATAATCCAGTTTGGTTTCTTAATGTTTCAAGAGAATTTGATTAGCTTAATACTCAATGATGTATTTCATCCTCTTAATCAATGATATGTTTATCATTTATGTTGGATAAAAAACGATATGCTTTTGTTTAAATCAAATATATCAAAGTTTTTTAGCTTTAATATTAATTGAATCTCATAAATTATTGATTATGAGTTTAAATTATATATTTTTTAAAAAATATTAATAGATTGGGTTCTGGAAAGATTGTGCATGCAAACATCACAAGTACAAAATTCATGTTGAGATTACAATAGACATAGGAGAATTTGATTTAATTGAGAAGTTGGATCATACTCTCATGCTTAGATTACTTTCTTTTTTTTTTTGAGAAGCCTAGATTGGTTTTAGACTTTTAGTTATCATCAAATAGTCTATGGTATATTTATTTAGAATTACTTACTTTGATTATTAGTTATAGCCTTTGATAAAATTAAACTGGCTAATATAATAACTTCTCTTATCCTTTATTTGCCATTAATAACCAAAAAAAAGTTGCTATTATATCCATATTAGCAACGAAAAACAATTATAAACTTTTACTAATGATGCTAAAATATTTTAAAATTACAAAATTATGAGTTTAAATCATAATAACATCTTATTATTCTATTATTGACAGTGGCAGAATCAGAGATTTCACTATTAAATATAAAATTTTTTTGATTCAATTAAAATACCAAAACGAAAAGTACTAAGTATGTGCCAAACTAAAAATTGACTATTGGTTTACACTTTAACTGTTGGTATTGGTTGTGCGATTGAGAAGAACCAACCACATCTTGTGAGTTTGCATTTGTTGAAAATGTTGCAAAATTCGCTCGTTTTCAATTGTTGTGAAAATCTCCTTGTTAATGTATACAACTAGACTATCATTCATCCATGCACCTTCCATTCTATTACGCAATTCAGTTTTGACAGTTTTCATTACAGAAAATACTCTTTTAACAGAAGCAATCGCAACAAGTAAAACCAATACCAACTTGTTCAAGCAATAAACTAATGGAAAAATTATATTTTTATTAGTTTGAACCATCTTGTAAGCAAAACTTTCCAAATCTTTAATTGTAGAAAATTGAGGATTGTGTCGCACATTATTAATGTAAGTTTGAAGTTGTTGTTTAAGCAATAAACAATCGGTCATTGAGAAGTTTTTTGGATATAATTTAGTAAGACAAAGTAGCTTATAATGGTCAAATTGAGAGAAAAAATATCTTAGACTAAGACATGATATGCAAATAAGCAACTTTGTACTTGTTTTTGAGAAACAATTATTCATTTTTTGTATAATTAAATCAACAACTTGATATTGCAACAATGATAAAATTAATAAGCAAGAAAAATCCTTTGGCAAATATAATGAAATAGAAGTTATAGAAATAATACGTGCTAAAAAAATTTCACACGATAATGATGAAAATTCATAATGGTATACCCTTTATGCTTACCATGACATGGGTGATCATATTATCTTTCATATTAAGCACTGCGATCATATTCTTCTGAAAAAATATGTTGACGTGATCCAAAAATATCTCTCATCCCTCTTCCCTAAAGTCTTGTAGCCAAAATTTCACGGTATCAATCAAATTCATTACCAGTATAATATTTTAATCCTTTTGTTGTAAAGGCAAGTGACTAACTCATGTGTGATTCCTAGTAAATACCTCGTCAAGTGCAACATAAAAACAAACTAATAATTTTTCATCCTATCAATCAAACCTATGGCAGCACCTCTATTGTCACCATAAGCACCATCATCATGTATGTTTCCTAACACTTCTATCATTGAATTCCACATAGATGATAGATGAAGTAATGTTATGTAGTGTGATCCTAATGAGTATCCCTTGATCTCGTTAAACTAGTTTCTTAATTTTTGTCTTTCCACTAATAATCTCTCCACTCTCTAACAAAGCAACCATTTTATCATATTCAATTTGCCCAAATTGATCTTTCTTTTTACATGTTGCTCCAGTTATAGTCACAATCATAGTAAGATAGCCAAAAAATTCACTTACAATGGAGTTTCCCTTGGTAATAACGACAATCATTAAATGGAGTTGATAAGAAAAATAATGGACATACCTTGCATATAGATTTTCTTTCGATATGAGGGCCTTCAATCTATTAAACTCGCCCCACATATTTGAGGCTCCATCATATCATTGGCTTCTCAATCTAGATAATGATAATACATGTTTTGCAAATAATGCATCAATAACATTTTTTAAAGAAATAAAGGTAGTGTCATGCACATATACCATAACAAGAAACCGTTCAATAATATGTCTATGGTTATTTATATATCTTAAAACAACCACCATTTGATCCTTCACTAAAATATTTCAGGACTCATCAATCATAAGAGAAAAAACATTGTCCTCAATATCATAAGTATATGGTAGTTCTTTTTGAATTTCTGCAGAAGTCATTTGATTGTTTCCGGGATTATTTTCATTGACTAACTTAGAAATCTCTTCATACCATTAAAGTAACTTAATAAAATTACCTTTATTTAAAGAACTAATTGATTCATCATGTCTATGCTCATTTGCTCATTCATTAAAAGATTTCGGGACTCATTAATTATAAGAGAAAAAATATTGTCCTCAAAATCATAAGTATATGGTAGTTCTTTTTGAATTTTTGGAGAAGTCATTTGATTATTTCCAGGAGCATTTTCATTGACTATCTTGGAAATCTCTTCATACCACTAAAGTAACTTAATAAAATTACTTTTATTTAAAGAACTAATTGATTCATCAAGTATACGCAAAGACAAATCTTACTTCAAAAGGAAGTATGTCATATCCAACATTGCCATTAAATAGGTGTGATAAACAACTTTCATCTCGCGCCCATATGCTTCTAACATATTTGTTACACTATGCCTTTGATCTTGAAAAAACTCAAACTATATTCTAGCATTATTGTGACAATTATTACACAATCAACATGTTCATTGAATTTTTGTAATGCTTTTTTCCAGTTACTGAATCCCGTTTTGATAAAGACATCATCTACAAATTGACCACTTTTATTTGGAGTTTTGAAAAGATAGCATCAAAAACAAAATGCCACATCTTTTGATATGTTAGACTCTAATCATACCAACTTTTTGAACCAACCATCTTCAAAACTTCTCGTTGTTTACCAAACTATGTTTTTGAATAATTATGGCCAATTGGTTGATAAATCCTCTTAGTCAAGTACTCTTTTCGAATTTAATCTCTAATAGCAACATCAAAGTCTTCAATTTGTGTAAACATCAAAGTCCTCATTTTGTTTACTTAATCTCAGATCATTAACAACATCATCTAAATTGAATTCTACATGACATTGTTTTCTACTATTACTATTCCCTTTAAAAGCATTAGGCTCATTTAAAAACTCAATACTATGGATTTGTTTAAAATACTTCTCCATAATCTATCATAGATAAACAATCAAATAAATTCATGTTACTTAATCACAATCCATAAAATAATAAATTTTCAATCACAATTCATAATTTACAAATCAATAAAATTTTCAATTCAATTCAAAATATATTTTTTATTTGATTTTTTTATTTTTAATGCACAATAAATTAATTATTTTTAATAAAATTTATATTTTAACATAACTTCACAATATTTTTAATTCACAATAAATCAATCAAGGTTTATAATTTACAATTCATAATATATTTTTAATTTAAATTTTATATTTCTAATTTACAATAAATTCACAATATAGTTTTAATTTAAATTTTCTAATTCACAGTATTTAAATTCAGAATAAATTTATATTTCTATTCTCTAATTCACAATATAATTTAATTTAGATTTTCTATTTCTAAATTAGAGTTCCTAATTCACAATATATTTTTAATTTAAATTTTCTATTTCTAAATGAGGATTTTTTTTTTCAAATTCAATCAATTCACAAATTTTAAGAAATATGAAAAAAAGAAGAAGTGAATATCATATTTTTCATGGAAAACTAAGTGAATTAAAATAGGAAAATATGAGAAAATGAAAAATATAGAAAATTTAAAAAGAATGGTTAGAACTCATCTTTGATTGAAGTGCAAATTCTTCAAATCCTTGATAATTTAGCCTAAAAGATTAATGGAAACTAAAATTTTGAACAGTGATTTAAATATTTTTTGAAGGAAAAGAAAAAGATTGAATGAGAAAAATGAGAAAATTTGATTTGAGAGATAAGGGATTTGGAGTGGGAAGAAACTTTGTGTGGGTTTTTTTGGTGTGGGGGGAAGGACAGGTCTCTTGCCTTTTATTTTTTTCATCACTCACTCAAAACAATGCTATTTTAAGTAAGTGATAAAAAATTTTTTGGTCATTCTCACTCAAAACAACATTATTTTGAGTGAGGAAAACTCGAAAAAACAAGTTTTAGGGAGGGGGAACTTCTTCTTCCTTAGATTTTTTCTCTCACATGGCAGGGCTGAACGCCCTACTGCCAGCTCTATCTCTATCTCTATGCCTTGTCAACGACCAAGGGGATTGAAGCCCCTCCAATCCCCTAATTCCACCACTGATTATTTATTTAATTAAGTTCAATTAATTATATATATTTTTCCACATGATGTTAGGTTGTGAGGTAGCATACACTATTAGGCATTTACCATTAACTTAACATTATAAAATAAACTTGTGTAGATAAAAAATAAAATATTTTTTTTTTAGATGACCTAATACTATTATTATCATTATTATTATGATTATTATTAGCAATTAATGATTATGCATTATTAATTGAATCCTATATTTAGTAAGGAAAAACTAGTAGTGATGTATAAAATAATTCTGTTATTATTATATTTTTAAGTGTGTGTGTGTGTATATATATATATATATAGACACACACACATTCATTTAAAATAAATATAATTACCATATAGTTGAGTATATACACTTAGTATTGCCAAATATTTTTTATTTAGTATTCAAAATTCATTGTAGATAAGTATTTTCTATTTAGTATCCAAAATAATAGATGTAGGTTATATTACCATCTAGAATTATGAAAAGTAAAAAAAATCTAAAATCTCAAAATTTAATAGAATTATATCAGGGTTTAAAGAGGAAAAGAAAAACTTTTCACGATAATAATTTATAGTTGACTCCAACATAATCACAATTTGGATTTAATAATTATATTTTGCCAATTTATATGCCACCAACTATTTTTTTTTTTTTTTTAACAACAGGTCTAATGATCGAAAGAGTATTATAAGTTACACAAGTAAGACTCTTCATTTCTCACACTGTAAATTTTTGCTACTTGACTATATTGATCATATGTCTTTTAAAATAATGAAACATAACAACTAATATTTTAATTTTTTTTCATTTTTTTTACGTGTTCATATTTTATTTAGCACAATATCCTTTTTATTTACTCTAAATAGGTGTATTTATATAAATTTATCAAAAATTAGATTTTTATCCTCTTTAGAGCAATTCAAATTCAATACCATTAAAAAAAAGGGTTGTCTGTCAAGTATTGATATCTTAATTGCTTACTAATCAACCAAACTAATAAATCGGAATAGTAGCCATTTTATGCATATAATTAATTGTCTACATGTTATATTCTTTTTATGCATATAATTAATTGTCAACATGTTATATTCTATCATCATTATAGTATCTCCAACTTATTTTTTATTCAATCTAAACTCTTTATTATTGAGAATGATTGAAAAAAAATAAGACTTCAACTCATTATTTATCTCTAAAATTGTAGATTAGAGAGTGAGTTTGACTTTCTACATATAAAAAGCCAAAATTCATTCTCTATACAAAATATAATTAATACAATTTAATTTTTCATACATATTATTAATTGTTGTCTTATTTTTTATTGACTTTCTTTATTGAAAACTTTTTTTTCTCTTTCTACAATAGTCAAAAATGTTTTTATGGGAGAAAACAAATTAATTTTAAATTCTTTTTGTGATAAAACAAAACGAAGTGAAATATAAAGAGTCTACTAAATTTAAATAAATTTATATACTTTTTATATTTAAAGATTCATTAAAATGCTATTTATTACTGAAAATATGCTATTTAATTTGAAAAGCAGCATTAGAGATGCTCTTATAACTTATAAAATTAAAAGATTTGATTATCTTTGTGTGTGTGTGTGTCTATATATATATATATATATATATGATAAACTCATAACTTAATATTAAAATTATAAGTTATTTTTTAATAAAAATTAGAGTAAAATAGCTCAAAAAATAAATTACTTATTTTAATGTATGTGTAAAAATTTTATTTATTTAAAATAATTACATTAAACAATAATAATAATAATAATAATACAAACACAAAATTAAGATAAAACTATGAAAATATAATACAAATATTTTTTTGTTATCTGTATAGTATATACAACCAAAAAATTATAAAAACAAAAAAATATAATAAATTTATTCGTTTTCAATTAGCAAATTTCATATTTATATTGGTTTGTTTTAATTGCATAAATACATACAGTTTTAACTTTTTTTTAACTTTTAGCTAGTTTTATTTTTCTTAATTTTGTAATTTTTAATTAGTATTTTAATGCAATAGTAAATAGTGAAAATCATAATTTGAAAATTATTGACATAAAGTATTTAAGTGTATTTTTTGTGTCTCCGCTTATAATATTTTTAGGTTAAGGTATTAAATAAATTCTTAAACTTATCCTAATGTGATAATAAAGGACAATAAATTTTTTTGGTCAAATTTACCTCTAAATTTGTATTATTTCATCAAATTTATCCATGATCTTATATTATTTCGTTATAAGAGTCTTTTTTCATTAAAATTAACCTCAATTTTGTATTATTTCATCATAAAAGTCTAAAATATTAACTATAAAAAGTATGTGTGTTATAAATGTAATTTAAGAAAATCAGATGTATTTCGACAAAACGCAACTTTTTCTAAGTTCTTAAATCTTTTAATTCTCAAATCCTAAAAATACAACTTTACGTTGACAATACAAATTTTATTAATTAAAGAACACAAAAAGATAATGTCTTCGTGAAATAATAATTTTACTTGTTTATCCAATTAAAGCAAATATTGAGAGACATGAGTACAATGATGTGTAAAAGTATTATTAAAATTTTTATTTATAATTTAATAAATTATATTTTTAAAATAAAAAAAAATAAAATATTTATCTTGCAGGAAATTCTTATAGGGCGAGAAGTCTATATAGAAGCATCTTCCCATCAGAAGGGTGAAATAGAAGATAAAAAATAATTATTGTCCTTTACACTTATCATTTCTAAGTTAATGTGTTTTTTAAATTAATATTTTAAATTTTTAGGATGAAATAATATAAGATCAAAAGTAATTTTGAGGAAAAATAATTTTTATAATGAAATAATACAAAATTAAAAGTAAATTTGATAAAATAATACAAGTTCAAAAATATATTTGACAAAAAAGTTTATTTTACTCTTTATTATCACGTTGAAACTAATTTCAGAGTTTATTTAGTATTTTAGTCAATATTTTTATAGTAAAATTATTTTTTCTTAATTAATATTTTCAGAGTCATAATAACAACTGGAAAAAAAAATCTGTTATAATTGTTAAAATTTTATTATTAAAGTTCAATTATTAAAATAAAAAATAATTCAATTATTAAAATAAAAAATAATTGTTATAAGATTAAGATATTTAGACCAAATTAAACTAAATACTACGAAACTTGTATTCACTCATAATAAGATTATATATGTTTTAAATGTATATATGTGAGTGTTAAGGTTAAAAAAACAAAAAAAGTAAAAAAGAAACGGCTCTCTCTCTCTGTGTTTCTCGTTTCGGTCAACTGAGGGGAAAAAACATATCCCAACTCGGAAGCCTTTTATTTCGTTCACACCTTCTGATTACTCCAAACACACTCGAACAAGAAAAAAGAAAAATTATTATTGATAACAATAATAATAAACCTTTAGTGGTTTCTCGATTTCTGGAAAGCGGTTACCGGCGGAGACTGGTGGTTTTCAGGCCGACGAGGGCATGGGGAGGATGGGGGGAAATCAGAAGACGTATTCCGTGAATCCTAATGACTATAAGCGTTTAGAGGAGGTTGGATATGGCGCTAGTGCTACTGTGTATAGAGCGATCTATCTACCTTTCAACGAAATAGTGGCTATCAAGTGCTTGGATCTCGATCGATGCAATAGCAATCTGGTTGGTGCTTCTTGTTTTGACTCCAATCTTTACTCCTTCTGACCAACTGTTTATATATGTTTCAGATTAGGTTTAGGTTTGATCGAAATTAGATCGCGTTCGGCTTTCGATTTGGATTTATTTTGATTTGACTGTTTGGTGGTGAGGCTCATAGTTGGACTTGACTGTTTGGAATTCATGAAATTCAGTTTATTCCATTTTCATTATTGCAATTACAAATAGTGAGGATTCAGCTGTGGTGGAATTTCTGTTTACTGATTGGATTTTATTTGTATGAGGTCGGACTTACATGCTTTGCTTTTTTTTTTTTTATTTTATTTTTTCATGCATACCTTACTTTGGAGCCTGAATTGCTGGTGTGTTAGTGGTGTATAATTGTATGGATGTTCAAATTGTGTGCTAATTGTTTTGAGTGAGGTTATGAGGAGTCCTACTAGTGCCAGAGAGACTATTGTGATTTTTGTTATAATTGGACTCATTGCTGAAGTTGCGTCCCATGGTTGTAGTTTTTGAACACAATGGATTCATTGGTGTCTTGCAAAATTTCAGGCAATTAATTTTGGATTGAATTAGAACTTTATACTCATCGTACATGTAAAATAGGATAAGGGAACAAAGAGGTGCAAGTAAAATCTACAGCATCTGTGTTTAAATTTGGGAAAACTTCAAAGTTTCATTTGGATTCTTAACTCATCCCCCCCCCCCCCCACCAAAACCAAAAAAAAAAGGGCTCCAGGTCCTATATCTAAAGATTTTCCTGTTTGATCTTGTATTCAAGTCATGTATTGGTGATGGGAACTCTGTATTGATGATTTTTCAGTAACATCTAACTTTTGTTTTTTCTTTAAAAAAAAAAAAAATCTAAAAGCTGTAGAATATGGATACAAGTTATCAAATGTTTGGAAGAGACTATTACTGAATTATTAGACTGTCTTATGTTATGGGCGGATCAAGCTATCATAACTATGTTTGAAAGACTTGTGCTTGTGTGAAAAGTGGCTCTTCTTTCCATGGCCTACCTCATTAGTAGAATCCTAGTCTATTTGTGAGATGTGCTCCTAGAAAATGTTCTACCTTTTTGACACAAAAAGAGGAGTGGGCAGCAGAGGAAAGCAACTAATATAAAGAGTGAGACAAGGAGAACGGCTTTTTTCAAGTTAATATTTCATCCCCTATTAATCCATGATTACGGGCTTAGTGTATAAAAAAAAGGTTTGGAATGATGTTCATCCTTTTCTAACCAGACAGGGGAAAAAAAAACTGACCGAAAAAAATAAATGCAACTGCTTAAACTTGTTTTTATAGAATTACATTATTTTGCTTTAAAACTGTGAAGAAGGTTGCTCATAAATTTGTTTTTTTAATTTTTAACAACCTCTTTCTATGATAGCTGTTTGCAGCAGTTTAATTATGATAATCTTTCTTCTTGTTGATGTTTCTCTGTGCACATATCTTTATTAATGGTTCTTTGAAGTGGCCAAATTGATGACTATGTTCTTTCATAGGATGACATTCGAAGGGAAGCTCAAACCATGAGTTTGATAGACCATCCAAATGTTATTAGGGCATTTTGTTCGTTTGTTGTTGACCGAAATCTTTGGGTGGTGATGCCATTCATGGATGAGGGTTCTTGTCTGCACCTAATGAAGATTGCATATTCAGATGGGTTTGAAGAGGCTGCTATTGGTTCTATTCTCAAAGAAACTCTCAAGGCATTGGAGTACCTACATCGACAAGGGCATATTCATCGGGATGTCAAGGTCATTTAAGCATTAGATCTGCACATTATTTTCAGATGGATTTTTTTGTAAAAAATATTTTCAATCCCATGTGACTCTATATGAACTATTATTTGTCAACTGTACTTACAGGCTGGAAACATACTACTGAACAGTAATGGGGTTGTAAAGCTTGCTGACTTTGGTGTTTCAGCCTGCATGTTTGATACAGGGGATAGACAACGTGCTAGAAATACTTTTGTTGGGACTCCATGCTGGTATGTGTGAAGAATTCTATTAGACCTGGTTCGCATTTGATGCTGTCTTTCAATAGCATTGTTTTTATGCTTCTTATGAAGCTCTTGTCCTTGGATTTTATCCTCTAATTTACAGGATGGCACCAGAGGTTTTGCAGCCAGGAAGTGGATACAATTCGAAGTGAGCTTTTAATCTTAACATACTTGTTAAATTAGGGTTTTTGATGACTGTAGTTTGTTAAGCTTCTTGTTGTTGGAACACAAATAGAATTACTGTGGCATATATAATTTTGTTGTGGAAAAAGAATGTGTAAAGGGCAGTCTACGGGTTATGATTTTATGGGTTCTGATCCTGTAGACTTTCTTGGTTTTTAATGTTACATTTCCATGTTTCCCTTCCCTATCCTGTAATATATCTTGATCTGAGCATCAGACATGCTGGTCACAACAACAGTTATGCATCATAGTTTCTTTTAGTGTGTTAACATGCTGCATTACCCTTTTCTTTTCCATGCTAAATGGGAGTACTTTCCATTTATCGTATCCCTTCACATGTATATTTTGGTGTTATGTTCAAATTTTGTAATTGATTCTTCTCTAGCTATTATACTTATGTTCTTAAATTGTACTGTAAATGCTAATGCTTATCTTCTCTCAAAGATGGAAATTAAGCATATTTTCCCCCTGGTACATTGTATTACAGCTTTACAATTAAGAAATAAAATGAAACTCATTACTTATTGCTGTTTTTTCTTCTTTGGTCATCATTGTACAGGGCGGATATTTGGTCTTTCGGTATAACAGCATTGGAGTTGGCACATGGCCATGCTCCTTTCTCAAAATATCCTCCAATGAAGGTACTTCTATTTACTAGAGTTTCTCCCAAATATTTTCCAGAACACTGCTTGAGCTTGGAGATATTTATAGAAGTGCTTTACTGCAATATCTGATGTTTGCTCTTTTTCTTTCTGACAGGTTCTCTTAATGACTATACAGAATGCCCCCCCTGGACTTGATTATGAACGTGATAAAAAGTTCTCTAAGGTACTGATATTCTTTCTGGTGAGATTATTGTCATAATGAATTTGTTTTTCACTTGTACATTTGTGTATTTATAGAATGAATTGGTGCACTTGTCAGTTCCTGGTAATATGGTCAATGTGTTTTTAGTCATCTGGTGCAATTGGTTTAGTAATGTTTCTTTCATATGTGTTAAGATTCTTATTAGAGTATTTCCAGTTGTGATCAGTCTTTTAAAGAAATGGTTGCAATGTGCCTGGTAAAAGATCAAACAAAGAGGCCAACAGCAGAGAAGTTATTAAAGCATTCCTTTTTCAAACATGCAAAACCTCCAGAGCTTTCTGTGAAGAAGTTATTTGCAGACTTGCCCCCACTTTGGAATCGTGTGAAAGCCCTTCAGGTTTGTTGTCATATTACTAGGCCGCTTCATTATCCTTCTCCCTGTCTCTGCATATTTGATGGGCTTGCCGAAATTTGCAGCTTAAGGATGCTGCACAGCTAGCTCTAAAGAAAATGCCTTCAGCAGAACAAGAAGCTTTGTCTCAGGTTAGAAACTTGTTATCAAAATCATCTAGTAATACTGATTTGATGTATCTATGGTAAATTGATGTTCTTGAGAAGCTTGTTTTATTTTTTATTTTGCCTTCTTGTACACTTTTTATACCTTCTGGGATTTCTCATCTTTTCGTTTACATAAATTAAATGTCCATTTTCCTGACTATGCTTTAATATTTCTTGATTCCATGGTTTTTTTTATTAATTTTGAACCTTTGAAGCTATTCTTTTATCCTGGAATTATTATCTACATTTGTTTATAAGAAATATAAACAATTAATCCTTGAGAAACATAAACTTGTACTTCTTCCCTTTGATTGAGTCTGCTTTCCTAGGTTATGTTTGTTATGCAACTTCTAGTAGGAGACTGTGTTCCATCTAGGTATTTCTGATTTGTCGGAAATATGATCATGAGAAAGATGCTGCTTGATGCGACAATTTTTTTTTGGTCCTTGTTCTAACTATAGTGTGTTTCAAAATGAAAAGAAAAGGATGTTGTGAAGTAATGAAGCTTATCAGTCTTGGTTTTCTTGATGAACATGGTCATATCAGAAGAATAGACTGTGATATCAATACAATAATATTGGAAAGTCATGTTAACTCTTTCCTTTCTTCATGAGAACATACTTCTGAAGTTGTTCTCACCACTCAATCCCACTTGTCTGTCTTATGAAATTCTTGCCAGCAATAGCAGCGATGATCTCTTTTTGATTGTGAAGTCTTGTCATTCAATGGTATTGTTTCTAGTTTTATGCAGTCTGTTGTCTCTAGTTTCAAGCATTAGGGAAATGAAAGTATAACTAGATAAGTGTAATTGAGGGATTGAGTGTTTCTGAAATTCGGGACCTTCTATGTTATTGGTCCTTTTCTGATCTTTTATGGTATTGGCTTGTCTTACTATTGTCAGAGTGAATACCAGAGAGGAGTAAGTGCTTGGAACTTTGATATTGCGGATTTAAAAGCTCAAGCATCACTAGTAAGTGAACTATTTTGATGTTGTAATTCTCTTAAAACAATGCTTTTAACCTGGTTATTCAATTAAGCAGTGCTAGTTGTTTTCTATGCATTTTGTAGGTGCGAGATGATGATGACATGCCCGAGACAAGGTTGGAAGATGAATGCACGAAGCGTTTTGGTAGCGATAAGGTTAGTAGTTTGTGTTGTATTACCTAAGACGCGTTTTATAGATTTTAAATCATTGTCCTTGTCTGCATTGTACTTTTCTCCTTCAGATTGATTCCATTAGTTTGTGTTATATTACCTAATACACGTTTGTAGATTTTAAATCATTGTCCTTGTCTGCATTGTACTTTTCTCCTTCAGATTGATTCCATCAGATTGCAATTTTAATCCTTAGCATATGATTTTTTGTTTATTGCTGGCAGGCTATGTTGGATGGTCAGTCCAGTTTTCTGAAACTGAACTCAAATAGTGAGATACAGCAAGTTGAGTGTAGACTACAGACAGATGAGGATGAATTACAGGCTGAGAGTTTTAACAGGAAGGGCAAGCTTCTGGAAAATGACTCACTAGAAGCTGGTCATCTAGAGAAAATTGAATGGAAGAAAAGTGGGGAAAACAGTGATGAAAAAGCATCAACCTCAGAAAGGGAAATAACGCAGGCCAAGGCTAAAACAGTGAAGAGCCGTGAAACTCAGAGTGGGCCACTTGTGCCTGGTGCTGTACTGGGCCATTCATTATCAGATAAGGGGCGTTTTTCAGAAAGGTTTGTGTATGTTATTAGCAATTTTGTATTGCATAGTAATCATGTTCAAGGATGTTCAAAATGATGTCAGAAGCTTGGCATTGTTTTTTTTTATTTGTTATATTATTTATAATTCTAGACTGCCTTCTAGGCTTTAACCATGCGAGGAATATAATTTCCTTTAGTCTTCACAATCAAATGTGCCTTCTATTATTGTCGTCTTGAGGCAACTTGGATTCTAGTGGTTAATCTGTTTTAATGCATCATGCATGGTAGATGAAGGTGCTTAAATTTTGAATCAGTATATTCTTTGAATTAGTATGTCATTATACTTATCTTTTTTATACATGAATGAAAGATGCTAACCTTGAGAAGTTGCTTGTTATGTGCTTTCTGTAGGAATTGATAATTATCTTAGTATTTGATATATTGAGTTGCATAGCTTTTGCATATTTTATTGCAATATGTTGTAATACACCTATTTAAACTGAAATATGAGGTTGTTAGTGACCGCACTTTTCCTAGTAGGATGAAGAAGAATAGCAGAAGAGAAAAGAAGATAATTTATTGGCTTGTGTTCTGCTTTTGATCTGTCTACTCAATCTTGTATATTACTTATTTCAATTTTTCTATCAAAGAATCTTTGTAATAAGCAGCAAACAAGGGAAGTGTTTGTTTGGATGGCAATGCAAATTTTGGAAATGCTTCAAATCAATCATCTTTTGGGAATGTATAATTGAGGATAGAAGTTCCATGTCTTATTTACCTTGGTTGTTTCCAGAGAGAGGTTTGGGCTTCAGCTCCGGTGCTCCTCCTGGTTAGGATAAGAAGAATAAATGTTATGTTGCATTGATTGTAAATCAATGTTTTATTTTTTCACTGACCATAATTTAAATTGTTTTCTTGTTTCCCTTTTTCCTGGATTTAATGTTTTATGTAAAATTTATGGAGCTCATTTATGGCCTGTGTTTCTACCATTTGAATTTATTGAGCTTATAATTGTCAATTATTAGGACTGAGAGTGACAATCAGCCAACAACAGAGAAAACCACTCGTGAAGTTCGTAAAGCTCCAAGCTTTAGTGGTCCACTGATGCTTCCAAACCGAGCTTCTGCAAACAGTTTATCAGCTCCCATAAAATCTTCAGGAGGTATAAAACTGCATACATTGAAGATTTTATTTGTTTTTGTTGTTTTCCCTCCATCTTAATTTTTTGTAATACTAATGCATCTTTACATAACTATCATTGATGTGTTACTTCAGCAATGAAGCCTAACTATTCTGGATCATTTGTGTCATTATTTAGGGTTCAGAGATTCTTTGGATGAAAAGTCAAAGGGTAATCTTGTACAAATTAAGGGGCGTTTCTCAGTCACATCTGAAAATTTAGATCTTGTAAAAGTAAGGCTCAATTCTTAAGATATGTTATCTTATAATATGACTCTCACTAACTAAAAAAATGTGCCTTAGGATATTCCATTAAGTACAGTTCCACGTCGATCTTCTCAGGTGGGCCGCCAATCTTTATGCTGTACTTCAAAGTAATCATATATTTTCTATTGTTCTCACTTGATGCTTTCTTATGGTTTATAGGGATCGCCACTGAGAAAGTCTGCTAGCGTTGGTGATTGGATATTCGAGTCCAAACAAGTGGTTTGTTTACTCAACTCTTGCTCTTGATTTTGGATAAAGTTATCACTGCTTTTTTTTTTTTTTTTTTTCCTGTACAAGCTTTATGGTGCAAATGGTTATGGAATTAAAAAAAATGTAGTTCTTGAATGGGTTGGGTGTGTGGCTGTGTGCACATGATATTGGAATCTGAATGCCCACACTGGCATCAGTTTGGTATTATTATTTCAGAACAATCAGTTGATCTGTCTTCCTCTCTCTTGTTCCCTCCACCCACAGAGACATGCATAAATGTATGGATTTTTGTTTGGGGGGGTGGAGGGGAGAGAGAGAAAGAGAGAGAGAGCAGGCGTCGTGCAATTTGTAAATTCCATTATTCATGCCATTATAATAACTCCCCAATGTAATTTGTTATCTAAAAAATGTCATTCCTTTGCTGTTTGTTTCAGTCTACCAGTCAGTCTTCCAAAGAGAGCAGCAGCAGCAGCACTGTACCTGCATCACTCCTCATGCCTCACCTGCAGAATCTTTTTCAGCAGACCTCAGTTCAACAGGTAAAGGCAGAATGACATACAATTGGGGCAATGATTTTCTGTATTGTTTCTCCATTACAATGTTTAATTTTAAGATGTGAATGCTGAAGCCAACCACTCATAATTGGAAATTTCTAATTCATGGCAGGATCTAATAATTAATTTGTTCAATAGCTTGCAACCATCTGAAGCAGTAGTTGGTGAGTAAAATGTTATATAATGTGACGCTTGATGTGATTATATTTTTTTGAAAATCTGTGGAATTCTCATGTCAGCAGCACAAAATGGAAAGTTGCCACCGTTGCCCCGCAGTTCAGAGAATAATGGAACTGTAAGCACTTTTTTTTTTGCCTATCAAGCTGCTGCCCCCCTTCCTTCTTTCTTGATCCCAATATAGGAAAATATAATCTCTATCTTAAATTCAGCATGTAGAGTCGGGACAAACAGCTTCTTGTTTGTCACCTGTGTTTTGAATTTGATGCAATAATTTAGGCAGTTTCTTGTCATGAACCTTTGAACAGAACATCTTTTTAAGATCACGAGTCATTAAAGTTATTTTAGTTAACTAGTGGATCTAACTCAAGCTGTGTCACATTAGTTCACTTGTCTAGATACCGTTTTCAAATTGTGGCACTTATTTGAAATTAATTATTTTTCCTAATTATTATTCTTGGGTCATGATTGAATTTTTGATATTTTTAATTAGATTCACTGTGGATTCCTTTTTCATACTGGGATATTTTGGTGAATCTTTTCTTTTCCTTCTCTCCATGTTCCCAAATAAGTACACAAATATTTGTTCTTTGCTCATATGATTTAATTTGATGAGTGAAATTGTAAGTATTCATCTGAAAAATCTTCCTTACTAAAGTCAATTGCAATGATGCATCAGTGATCAATCATTCATGAGATGTGTATAGTTTATCCCCGATATGCTCATGCAACAGGTTGAAGCGGCACCTTCGGAGAGGGAACAGTTGCTGTTGATGAAAATCTCTGAGCTTCAAGCTAGGTTGATTATTTGGATGAGCCTGTCTTTTTTCTTTTTTTTTTTTTTGCTCTTCTAACTCGACAGTTTATCTTATAATGTTCTCATCTTATTTTTCAGGATGATCAATTTGACTAATGAACTTAATACTGAAAGGCTGAAATATGTACAGGTCAGTTGTTCATGAGAGTTGATTTACTGTTTTTTTCTTTTCACATAGCACCTTTTTATGGTCTTACGCTTCCATAAGTAGGATGATTTATGGTCATATCATTTCTAGTAGGATTCACTTCGTCTCTCCAGAAGGTTGGAACACAAAAGGCTGCAACTTTGAAGTATATTATATATCCATATTAGATGGATGAATTAATTTTGTGGAAATTTCATTATTGTCTACAGTTGCAACAACAGCTGAAATCCATAACTGGTCAGGAGGAAAATGGGGACAGACTGGATGCCTAAATTCTGAAAATGCTTGACTTAGTATCATGTAAATTCGAGGAAAGCTTTATGCATCATGGAGACGAAGTATTAAATCATCCTTTTCTCTTGGCTGGAAGGGTATCATCTTTGGCTGTGGAAAATGATGTTGCAAAAGGATAGCAGCTGTATTTCCGGATCTCTTCTGCAACTCTTGTCATTCACAGTTTCTTGAAGATTCCAGTCACCTCAAGAAATAAGCAAATGTTTACTGGGTCATCAGAATGTATTTTCACTTAGCCCATCTGAATCCAGCAGAATTGAGCTTTTCCCTGCGCTGTGTAGTGCCCAAAAAATTCACATTTTCTTCACCCGTGTTGTGATGCAATTGCCATGAGAAAGTAGAAAGGTTTGAGTGTTCATATCTACATGTTTTATTTTTTTTCATGTTTATTCAACTATATTATTCAGTTTATAGTGACTTGATCTTGTATATGCTGTCTTAAGAACCGAATGCTGCTTCTCTTTCCCTCTTTATTTATAAAATTGTGAAGAGTTCTAAACTTGCAACAACAGTTTGGAATTTTGTAACTATTTGAAAATATGGTAACAAATGAAGGCATAATGCCACAATTTATAACTTCGGGAAGCTGTCTGAAGATCATGAACTATGCATTATGGACTTTGTCTGCTTGCATTTGATAGAACGTTGAAAGACCAAAATAACATCTACACCAATTTAATTTTTAATACTCTCTGATTTAAAAGGTTATTCATTATTTTTTTTGAGATGTTTTAAAATGTATGTTCATTTTTTTAAAATAAAAAATATTTATAAGCAATTATTTTATTTTACTTTCATTAATTATTAAGTTAGAAAAATATTTTTAATTTTTCATTAAATATAATTGAGAACATAAATAGAAAAAGATATTATAAATGGTGTGTTCATAAAATATTAAATATTTTTTAAATAATGTAAAAATTAGATGGTGATAACCGATTGGTGTAATTATTTTCCGTGTTCTTCATTTTCCAATTCTCTATTTTGAAATAGCATCACATAAGATGAACTTGCTAATAGGGACGCACAACTATCGGAACGTAATGTCTTTAATTAAATATTTACTATATGACAAGTAAATTAATAATTAAATATTTAATTTTTAATTAACCAAAAATATTAATTATGTATGAAGTTTTTTATATAAAAATAATTTAAACAATCTAAAAATATAAAAAGTCCTTCACATTTATTCTCTTTAGAATTTCAATAAAAATTCTCTTTAGGACTTCAATAAAAAAAAGAGTCAATTTCCTATATAACAAGAAAAAAATAAGACAAAAGAGGTCAAAAAAGAAAGAAAGAAAGACCAACGAAAGAAAAAATTGAAATTTCAACTTTTCTTTGTCGTAAAATTAGTGTTACTAAAATTTATTATACCTAATTTAGTTATAATTATAGTTTTGTATTATTTTATTTATTCAAAAGGGGTCTAATTAAATAATAATTGTTTATAAATTATAATAATATATTATAGAATAATAATTAAATTTAATTACTATTTATATATTAATTTTTAATAATTATTAAATTTATTTAAAATTTATTACTATAACATATGAGTTTGTAACGAGCATCAACATTAATATACTATATTAATTTCAATCTCAAACATAATTTTAAATGAGTGTTTTTGTCATTTATCAAATAATTATTTTAAAATATTATATTTTTAATAAGTGATGATATAATATATTTCCATTTTGCCATGTAAACTAATAATTAATATTTAATTTTTACAATTAACCAAAAGAAAATATAAAAAAATTTAATGGTATATAAAGTTTTTCACATTAAAATAATTTAAGAATATTTATTCAATTAACTAAAGTAAAGTAATAATTAAATATTTAATTTTTACAATTAACCAAAAGAAAAATATAAAAAATTTAATGGCATATAAAGTTTTTCATATTAAAATAATTTAAGAATATTTATTCAATCAACTAAAGTAAAGTAATAATTAAATATTTATTTTTTTCAATTTTAATAATATATGAAGTTCCTCACATAAACACAGTTTTTAGAAAGTTCTATATTTACTTTCTTCAATTAATCAAAAGAAAATATACAAAGTTTAACAATGTAAAAAGTTTTTAGCATAAAATAATTTATAAAGTTTAATAATATAGAAAATTCTTCATATTCTTTATAATCAACATTAAATTTTTATATAAAATTCAATAAAATTAAAACACTAAAAAAAATACCAGAAAAAATAAAATTATGAATTTTTTATTTTTATATTGAAAATTATATCATTATTAAAATTTATTGTACTAATTTAAGAATTATTTTTATTTTTTATTTGAAAATAATATTTTTATAAGATAATAATATATTATAAAACAATACTAAAATTTAATTGTCATATATACTTCAATTTTAATTATTTAACTAACTAATTAATTAATTAATAAAAATAAACTATTATATTTATTTAAAATTCATTATTATAATCATACCATGGATTCACGACTAGTATATAATTAATGTCGATCTCAAACTAGCTTTAAATGAGTATTCACCATTTATCAAATAATTATATTAGCAACATAATATTTAAGATAAATGATAATATAATATGCTTCTGTTTTGCTATTTCTCAATCAACTAAAAAAAAAAATATAATATTAACAATATAGAAAACTCAATTTTAAATGAGTATTTATCATTTGTCATGTAATTGTATTAGTAATATAATATTTTTGATAAGTAATAATATGATATGTTTTTATGTTACATGATAAGCAAGCTAATAATTAATATTTCCTAAAAAAAAAAGAAAGATTGACAATATAGAAAATTTATCACATAAAAAATTTAAGAAATTTGACAATATAGAAACTCTTCATATTCATATTAATTAGTATTTGTTTTTCATATAATAAAAAAAATAAAGAATTAAGATAAAAACTACTAATAAAAATGTGAAATTATAAAATTTTATTTTTACATTAAAATATATTATAATTAAAACTTATTATATCCATTTAATTATAAAAATAATAATAAATTTTAATTATTATTTATATATTAATTTTAACCATTTAATAAAATAATTATTTAATAAAAATAAATATTATATTTATTTAACATTTATTATTTTAATTATATGGTCCAAATCACATATTCTAAATTAATTATAATAAAATTTAAGACATAAAATTAATTTTTAATAAACCATCGTGGAGTGAGTCCCCGTCAATAATATGATCTGGAACATTCTTCCCTATAAGTGCGAAATTAAATATTGTTAATATTTGGAGGAGATAAAATGAAAAAGTAACTTCTTTCCTATCCTTTTACAAACATTACAGATTAACAACTTGATCATGAGAGGAAACTTGAACTAGGAACTTTATCATGAACCAATTCTCGAATGTAGTGGCAATCAACTTTAAAGTGTTTGGTTCACTCATGATGGATTGGATTAGTAGCAACGCTCAAAGCACTACTATTAACACCAAATAGAGGAATAGATTCAACACAAGCAACATCAAGATCCAGGAGAAGTCGTCGAAGCCAAACAAGTTCAGAATTAACAGAGGCCATAGGTCGATATTCAACCTCAGTTGAAGATTTGGATACTCTTTCCTACTTTTTACACTTCCATGAGATGGGAGAACTACCCAAACAAAAAAAAAAAAACACATCAACTTGTAGTAGAACGATGATTGTTAACGCACTCGGTATAATTTGCATCAGAATATGTTGTTAGAGTGAGAGGAGTGTTGGAAGGGAAAAAGAGTCCTTGGTTACAAGTGCCTATGAGATAGTGAATGATTTAATAAAGTGCTGGGAGATGATGACGTCAAGGCTGAGAAACAAATTGATTGACAACCTAAACAACAAAGGAGATATTAAGACGTGCGATGGTGAGATAAATAAGACTGCCCACCAAGTGTTGATACAAAGTAGGATTAGAAATAAGTGCACCATCATCACGTTTCAATTTCAAATTTTGCTCCATAAGAGTTGGAAAAATTTCATTATCAGTCAAATTGGCTAACTTGAGTAAATCCTTAATGTATTTATGCTGTATGAGAAGAAGACCTTGAGAAGAGTATGGGACTATCAAACCCAGAAAAAAAGTAAGAGTGCCAAGATCTTTCATATGAAAGGAATAACTAAGAAACCTTTTAAACTCAAGAATTCCCTATTGATCACTGCCTGTGATAACCATATCATTCTCATAAAGAAGCAAGATAATAATGCCATTAGAGGAACGATGAGTTAAAAAAGAATGATCATTAGAACTTTATTGAAAACTAACTGAACAAATACTGGAGTGAATTTTTTCAAACCATGTTTGAGGTGCCTATTTCAAACCATAAAGAGATTTATTAAGCTTGCAAACTATATTAGAATCACCAAGAGAATAACTAGGAGGGCATTCCATATAAACAGTTTCCTTCAAATGACCATGATGGAAAGCATTTTTTATATTTAATTGATATAATGGCCATTGTTTACGTAATGCAATAGCAAGAAGAGTTTAAATAATGGTCATTTTAGCAATTGGAGCAAATGTTTCTTCATAATCAATCTCGTTCTCCTGCTTGTAGCCTTGAGCCACCAAACGGGCATTATAGCTATCTAAAGTACCATCAGGTTTGACCTTAATTGTATACAACCATTTGCAGCCTATGATAGAGGTATTCGATGGTTGTGGGACTAAATCCCAAGTATGATTCGTTGTCAATGCCTCAAGTTTCTCATCCATAACCTGTTTCCAAAATGTCTGTTCCATTGCCTATTTATAGGAAGAAGGAATCTTGATAGAATTTAGGTTAGTAAAAAGAGTTAAGTATTAGGTAGTTTACCAAAATTGACACGAATGGATAGTTTCAAAGTAGGAAAAGTGGGCGGTGGTCAATCATTGTGAACAACGGTGACAAAATCTTCAAACTCATGATTAGAAAGCGACATAACATGTATAGAAGGAGCATCATTAGACAAACTAAAAATGGAAGGATCTAAGAAATTGTATAACATGGAAATGGAAGAAGTTGAACCTGATGCATTTGGAGATGAAGCATAAAAATACAAGTTTTCAAAAAAAAAAATGACATTACAAGATATTCATATGCAAGGATGGTGAGGATCATAACACATATAACCTTTTTGTTTATCACTATAACCAATAAAAACACATTTGGCAACCTTTGCCAATAATTTATGTTGTTCATGAGATGGGAGTAACACAAAACAAACACAACCAAAAACACGAAGATGCATATAATTTGGTGATTTATGATAGACAGTAAAGAAAGGAGATTTATTACCAAGTATAAAAATAGTCTGTCTATTAATAAGATGAGCAATTGTATGAATAACTTTGACCTAAAAATTGTGATGGAATACAAAATTTGAGTAAAATAATTTAAGCAATTTTCACAACATAACGGTTCTTTCGTTCTACCACCCTATTTTGTTTGGGAGTCCTAAGACATTATTGTTGAGAGGAAATGTCTTTGTCATTAAAGAATTGAACAAGGTGTGAGGCACAAAACTCTCCACCAAGATCATATCGAAATGTTTTTATTATCTTTCCATATTGTGTCTCAACCATAGTGATAAAATTTTTGGTAATAGTTGAGAGTTCAGATTTAGCATGAAAGCGTGTAAAATGATCAATAAATAGGATAAAAAATTTGTAACCAAGCCTAGACTAAATTGGCGAAGGACCCCATAAGTCATCAAAAAGTGCATCAACTTTAGTAATGCTAGAAACAAAAGGCAATTTAGCAAATTTTCCAAGAACACAAGTTTGACAATGTTTTAAATAATTATTCGTAACATTCAACCTATCTGGAAGAAGCTGAGAGCTGAACATAGATTCTAACCTACTAGCATGTGGGTGACCCAAACAATGATGCCAAAGATCCCATGTATTTTTCACTTGTGAAGTAGATGCTGAAGAGTTGACAACGAGACAAAATGGACTCTTTCTCTAATCAAAATCAAGATGGAATAAACGCCTACGTTTATGCCCCGTCATGATCACTTGCCCCGCTCGAAGATCCTGTACATCACAACCACGAGGTGAAAATTCAACCAAACAATTGTGATCAGTGAGCTACCCAACAGAAATCAGATTGGCTATTAACCGAGGACCATAAAAGGTATTAGGAAGGCAAATGGACTTTGTAGTGATTGAAGTATGTGAGGAACAAGGTTTCAAATCAACAAAAACATGTTTTTGGTTAGTCAAATGGTTAAAGGCGGCAGAATCAAGAAACCAAGTATATTTAATTCCTTTATCTAATAACCCGACAACAGAAAATGCAGAAGAAATGGCACCTGGAAGTGTTGATTGCATTGACTTTTGAATCATCTTTTGAATAGCCTATGGTATCAGTGATGTTGCATTTTTGTTTTCAGTCTCTTGGTCACAACTCGCAGTAACAAAAACTGTTTATTTTGTTTATTCTTCAAAAGTTTGCAATCTAAATTAATGTGCCCTAATTTCTTGCAGTAGTTACATATATTTCACTTTCGACAATGAGATTGTACATGCCCAAGTTCATTACAATGCCTGCAATGAATATCTTCTCTATTTCCATGTGTTTGTTTGGACCGAGATTTGCCACGTGAAGCTAGAAGGACAGAATCCATAGAATTAGTTTTCGTGTCTTGCTGGGCATGTGTCTTCAAACTTGTTTCATCACGAATAAGCTCTCCCAGAACAGATTCCATATTTAGATCACCACGATTGATCAATGTGCCTCTTGCAGTCTCAAATTCAGGCCGAAACTTCATAAGAAATTGCTTCACTCTACCGCGGTCTCGTTGTTTTTTGACTTCAGCATATGCGATAGATGAGATTGTACAAGAAGAGATCATGTCTTGCTCTGTCCATAACTTCAACATTTCAACAGAAAACTGCGAATATCTCTATCCTCTTGGCTTATGTTGGCTATCTCATATTCAAACTCAAATTGTTGCGACTAATTCACCTGAGAATAAATTCCTTGATGATGCTAGATTTCAACAGCAGTCTTGAAAGATAGAATATTGAGTGCAATATTACGTTCAACTGAGTTAAGTGTTCCAAGTGATAACTTGTGCATTCTTTGTTTTCTAACTGCTCTGCGCCTTCTCATTGCCGCCTTCTTTTTCAGACCAATCAAGAATGCTAGATAATGTTTTTCCTTCAACAGAGATCCGAAAATGAAATTCCCAAAGTGCAAAGTTTCTGCCATTGAACTTGACAGACATGGTTTTGAATTTGTTTGAATCCATGATAATCCAAAAACAAACTTCAGGTTGGAACAAATCCTCTAAAGAATAAGCACAAAAACGAAGAAAGAAATTCTCAAAAGAATATAGGCCAAAGTGTAAAAGAATTGCTCAAGGTTATGATATCAAACTAATTTTTGGAGGAGAGAGAATGGAAAAGTACCGTCTTTCCTTGTCCTTTTAAAGATATTACAGGCCAATTTATATACAAAGTTTGTATCCATACATGGTTAACCTAGCTAATTAAGCAGTAATAAAACAGGAAATATCAGACCAAACCCCTCTTGGCTATGATCATTCTCAGCTCTAATGCCTTTCTGCCGTCGCTTAAGCCCCCTCCTAACTTCCAGTGCTCACTTCCCAAACTTAATCATCATGTTAAGGTATCACTAATCACTCGTGTACATAAAAATTTACTTCTCCTTTGTTTTTTCCTCTCTTATTTGTTTGTGTTGGTGTTTGAATTGAAGGGGAATAAGCTAGTTAAATACTGCAACTACAAGGTAATATGCAGGGCGGAGTTGTCTCGCGATGCGCCTTTTGCTGCGGCTATTGGACATGATGGTTAAAATTAGTATTTCAGTATGAACTCTAGTAGAGTTGCCTTGGCCACTGAGAAACAACTTACATTGTCCTTTCCTTTAGCAAGTGAGCGTCTTCATCATCTGTCTTAACATAAAATTTTCTCTTCTGGTGGTGGATTTTAGTCAATATTCATCCATTTAATGAAGAACAACAAATGAACAAAATTCTAGAAACTGTATCTAGTGTGAGAATCATTATTTAAGATCACAATCAATTTCTACATAGTTGTTCCATTTTAAGCTAAACTTTTCTCTGGAAGAACCATTGCTGTCACTTGTTGAAGGTACTTGGTCACTAGGTTGTGAAAAGTAGCTGGGAGGTAATGGTGTAACTAACAGTGTCCATGACTTGATGGTTTTGTTAAAGGTGGTACTAGATATCATTTTTGTAGAATTCGCTTGCTATAGGTTCATGAATTGGAGAAAGGAAGAGAAAGAAGGAAAAGATCAAGTGAAGCAAAATATTGTGCATGACAGATGTTAGCGTAGTGACAAAGTTTTGATATTTATGCCTGCTTGATTTCATATTACATAACTTTTTAACTTAATCGGGCAAAACAATTTAAGTTTGTGATTTTCTCCTGAACTAATGGGTCAAATATGTCCCTCTCCCGAGGAGAGTTGGCAGCCTGTTGCTAGCATTGCATTCATATGCAGTTATAGCTTTTGTTACTTACATTTATTGCTTGTTTGAACCAGAAGGCTTATCTCTTATAGTTTTCCTAAAGGAGATCATCGAAGTGATATTCATATTTGGGTTGCTAACACTGACTTTTCCTTACTCAGCTGGAAGCAAGTATCAAAAATGGAGATCTTGAGGGATTTCAATTATTCAGCAAAGCTACAAATCTTCTTTCGCCAATGATGAAAAGCAAAAATAATAGTTTGAAACAGCATTAAGGACTTCCTAAGGAGAGTTTGAAACAGCATTAAGGACTTCCTAAGGAGGGATCAATCAATGAAGAGCTATGTGCATTTTCATCTCATTCTTTACCACTCTTGTGCTTTTATCTGCAAGGTTTTTAACTTCTGGTGCAGGGGAGACAGGAACCTAGGAATCTGTCATCTGCTGAAGAGAGATCAATAGATGAGATTCAGGAATAGGAAGTCTCTAGAAAGCCCTCAAAACATCCTGAAACATCAAATGGTGATTGGGATTATGATGATGAGAGGAAACAATAGATGTCAGCTTAATAATTGACTTGGTTGGGTTGCAATATATAAATTTTTATGGCCAATATAGTAAACTATAGTTGCTATTAACATTAAGACTTTTGACATTTTAAACCTTTTCAGAAGAGCGCTTATAAGAGTAGCATGACAAAGTTTTGATCAGTCGCAGACAATAAATAGAGATTATATGTTTCAAAATCCTCCCAAAATCTGCCACAATCTTCCAATTCTGATATGCGGTTTGTCTTAATGATAAGCTGGGAGTGTTATCGCCTAAAATTTCTAGGCTTTGTTGCTATGAATTGGTGACAGATTTTGATGCTTTTATCATCACTTTAAGAAAAAAGATATACTGTCAACCACACATATTTGCCATCGCAGGAATTGTTCAAAATTTTATGGCAACATTGAGGAGATTCCTTACGAATTTGTCCTCTTCATAGGGAAGGGATTTAGAAGCCTCATTTTAAAGCATAGATCCAGGCTAACAGCAGCAAAGGCAAAGATCAAGAGATTCTCAGATAAATATACCGCACCGTCAAAAGCATGGGACAATAAACTTGCAGGATTTAGCTCTGGTGGAGGTCCTCCGGCCAATGCAGCAAGACCTGCATTACGAATCCAAGGTTTATGTCACATGCGTCATATTTAATTCCCCTGTCATGTTAACAAACGCTAGATGGAAATTATGTACCTTTGACAAATCCAAAAGCTGCACAGGTCCCTGTCTTGAGTTGGAAATTATCCAAATCTCTTCTAACTGCATATCGAAAGGTTACTCCGAACAATGCACAGCTAATAAAGGTCGTTGCCAACGGAAATATAAGCTGAGCTGTGCTGGTATGAGTGACATCGAAGGGTAGCCCTGCAAGGGTGCCAAAAAGAGCAGATATACAAGCTGCCTTTATGGACTCCCATCTTTCTTCCTCTTTGCTAATTCCCTCTTGGCCTAAAGCATTTTCTGTTTTATTTAGTGATAGATACTGTTCTGCTTCTTCAATCTTTGTTTTTGCCTCTAGGATCTCCTGCTGACATTCTGCAATCTTGAATTTTACCAAATCATACATGTCACAAATCAAGAATTAATTATACTGATGTCAGCAATCTTGAATTTGACCAAAATCATAGATATCATAAATCAAGAACTATACCAAAACCAATAAGATTACTTATACCGAGAAATACTAATCAGATGAGGCAACAGTAACTGACCTCAGAAGCTCTGGTTTCCAGTTGATTAATATAATCCCTCATTTGCCTAGCTTCAAGTTGTTGTCTTTCAATCTCTGCAAGTTCTCTTTTTGCCCTTTCTACTCTCTGTGAGGCTTTTTCTATCCCATCAAACAATACCCTGTTTTCTTCTCTGTCCAAGAGTTCTTCTACTTGCTTGTCCACCACCCCAGATAATGCATCCTTCAAACTATTACTGATTTCTTTCTGCTGTGAGCTATTGCTATTGCTATTGCTATTGCTGCTGCTGTTGCATTTTATGAGTAGAGGTTTGGACAGAGATATGGTGGCTCTATGGAAGAGTATTGTGTAAGTTGGTGAGGCCACGCAAAAGGGTTTTGAGATAAGACATTTGGGGTTCGAACAGGGGGAAGAAGAAGGGCTGTTTATTATGGCCATTGGAGATCCTAAACTGGATGAGATATTAAATGACATGTAGAGACCGTATTTTTCCCCTTTGAATAACTGCTGATATTTTGGATTTCCCTCACGTTTGGGCTAACTCTCTTATCTTGTTTTCTGTTCAAGGAATAATACTTTTCCATAAAATGTGCGACCATTTTAAAAAATAGCAATATTTATAGAAAATTGGGATAAATTTTTAGATAAACACAGTTTGCTAATTAAGATTATCAATGTTTTATTATATATTTGATGTGATATTATTTGTTTAAAACATATTAAATTGGATTGACGTAATTATGTCCAAAACATATGTATTAATTAATTATAAATAATTATAATTAGATAGTTTATATTTAATATTTAATTTAATAAATTTTAAATAAATAATATTACATATCATATATATAATGGAAGGTTCATAATACTAATTGAATTGAGTTTACTTAAAAAAAATTTCAAAAATTTTTAATCTTCCTATAAATTTACAGACCAAAGAAAAAAAAAATATTTCTTACTAATTAGAAATTTACAGACCAAATGAAGAAATTTAAAATTATCAACTCACGGATATCTTATATTTCTTAAAAAATTTTAATATCTTTACTTGTGCTATTATTTTATCAGATTAAAATTTAATCATTAAATTATTAATGTAATAATAAAATATTAATATTTTATATTTTATATATTAATAATTTTAAAAAATGAAATTATTGTCTTAAATTCCTAACCTTCTAGCACGATATTAATTGAATGATTAAATTTTATTTTTTATATAATTATATATTATTAAGAAAATTATTTTTTATTTTTGAGAAAAAAACTATTTTATTTTATCTCAGAAAGAAGAAAAAAATACTTCTTTATTTAGCTGAATAAATTATAAAGATAAAAAAATATGTTAATTCTTCTTTAAAGTATTAATTAATTAAATAGTTGGGAAAATAAAGGTTTGATGATATTTAGAGTGCTTCAAATGTTAATATCTTATTATGTTTTTTTTTTTTTGGTAAATCATCGAAAGTATATTAATAAAAAAAACAAAAAATGCAAAACTCCTTACAAAGATCATCAAAAATACCAAAACCCTCTTTATACACCCATAAGTCTAATTAGACATAATCCTATTTTCTCATCTACAGTACAATTTTGCTGCTGAAAAACAAACTATTTCTAGCTTGTCATATATAATAGACAAAAGCATTAAAAAATAATTTTTTTTTTTGTGATTCACATGTTTCTCTTTAGCTCGCTTTGAGAACCACCGAACTTCATAAAACCACGACGAAGGAGCATGACTTATTTTCAGTGAACTGATTTCCACACTTGACTAGTGAAAGAACATTTAAAAAAAATAAATGCTCAACTGTTTCAGTCTTATCAGTACAGAAAACACAGCTATCGTCCTCAGTTACTCCCTAAGCTTTCAAGTTACCTCTAGTTAGCAACTTTCTTTTAATTGCTGTGTCTGAAAATTATTGCACACTATAATATCACATCGAATTAAACTAAGAAACTTTTCCAGACTTACTTTTTAGAGCCTTCAGCGCACTCGCCATAAATAACTGGCCAAGTGTTGTCAGCTTTCAAAATACACTTTATAATTCGCACAACACTTCTAACAAAATTCCAAACTTGAACTGTTATGGAATCAAAAGAATCTAGTAATTTGCAACACCCATTTCTCATGATATCTGCACTAGTCACCTTCTTTTAACACATCAGTATCCTTTATGTTTATCCTAAGGAACTTATCAATCAAAGACTAACCTTCCACCCATGGATCAATTCAAAATGAAATTGCATTCCCACTCCCCACTTCACACCGAAATATATTTTTCACCATTTCTCTTAACTTCAACAGCTTATTCCACATCCAACTAGAGTTGCTCACTCTTGTGATACTCCAAAAGCCTAATTCTGTTGCCTCCACCCACTGCGCCAGTAATGAGATTTTTTACCAGTCAACAAAATCCATATTAGCTTCACAATTATTCCACTCACCAATTCTTTGAATACCCAAAACTCCCTCTTTTTTTTGGCAAACACACATCCTTTAATGCTACTAATCCCCTTTATCTGTATTTATCGCTTCCCTGCCATAAAATTATATATTAAACTTACACAATGAGTGAAATTATATATTAAAAATAGAGCTTATATAAAATTTTTTTATATTATTTATTTTATTATGTAACTATAAAAATTATATATAAAATAAAATACTATATTAAATATGTTACATCATATATAAATTATTTATTTTTTACGTAATTGTGTAAAAAGTACTGAAATTAGTGGTTGAAAGGTAACTAAAAGCGCCCAAAGGTTGGAGGAAATTATTGTAAATAAAAGGTTACTGTGGGTTTAGAAAAAAAAAAAAAAGGTAATGAGGGCTATGCTGGCGCTGTCTAGAGGGTTTAACCACAAGCTCTTCGACTTCAACATCTCCAAAGCCCTCCTTCGCCCTCTCATGGCCACTTCTCCTGCTGTTTCTTCTCCCTCCTACTCCGCTGGCTCCCCTTATTATGCTCCTGCAAAGCGCGTGGGCACCCACAATGGTAGCTTCCACTGCGACGAGGCCCTTGGCTGCTTCTTGATTCGTCTCACCAACAAGTTTTCAGGCGCGGAAATTGTCCGCTCCCGCGATCCTCAGGTTCTTATCGCCCTGACCCATCTTCCCTTTCATTTTTATAGTAACAAAAGATTGCATCTTTGGTCGTGTGGTTGCTGATAAATTGCAAGGAAATAAAGAAAATAAGAAACTTTGGAATCAATACGAATGATAATTTTTTCCCTCGTAACTATTGGTCTAAAAATTGTATTTTTGGTTAGTTGAAAATGTTTGGTTGCTAATAATTGCAAGAATTTTTTTTTTAAAAAAAAAAGAAGAAACTTTGGAATCAATGCAAATTATATTTTTTTCCATCAATAGGATTTTGGTCTTATGTTTGTATTTTTTTTTTTTTTGTCTCGTGCAAACTGTTTGGTTCCAATATATTGCAAGGAAGTGAAGAAAGGATGATGAATTAATACAAGTGAGATTTTTTTTTTCCCCACAATACTATATTGGTGCTGTTGCTGTGTTGATGATGGAATGGATACCGTTTTCTCGACCTTTGTATTGAGCAAAGTGTAATTTTTGAGATTATGTTTTATGCGAAGGTTTTGTGAAATTTGATAGTAATGCAGGTATTGGAGCGTCTGGATGCTGTGCTTGATGTTGGGGGCGTATATGATCCAAGTCGTGACTGGTATGATCACCATCAGAAGGGGTTTGAAGAGGTTTTTGGACATGGGTTCAGTACCAAGCTCAGTTGTGCTGGTCTTGTTTATAAGGTGGTCCGTTGTGCAGAAAGAAGGATATTTTGTTCATGCTTCATTTTGGCAAAAATGTGATCTTTTGATTATTAATCTGATTTATATTATTTGCTTCTTTCTTTAGCATTTTGGGAAGGAGATAATTGCGAAGGAGCTTCAGGTTGATGAAGGACACCCAGACGTGCATCGATTGTACTTGGCTGTCTACAAAAGCTTCATGGAGGTGCTCAATTATGTTTGTTTCTTAAAAATTTAAATTTTCAATGTCATAGATGGTTTTACAGACTGCCGTTTGATTGTTGTACAGTTCTGCTGATGTTTTTTCTCCAAGAGATTGTAGGGGGTTAAATTTGTGGCATATGTCTTATCTGTTATGAAGTTTTGAAGAAAGATAGCAAACTACGCGATGTTTTTGAAACCATTCATATTTCTTCTCATTGTATAAACAATGTGCGCGTTTTATAACTGCTTGCTTCAATCTGATGTATTTAGACTTATGCAGCCCCCTGTACTGTACATATTTGTGCTCAAATAGTTTTGTTAGATTTAAATTCCTTTTTGTATGTATTATGTAATGTTGTTTACTGATTGTTAATTCCAAGAACACTTGGTCTCCTTTCTGCAGGCAATTGATGCCATTGACAATGGAATCAATCAGTATGATACAGACCAGCCTCCAAGATATGTGAACAGTACGCATTTGTCTTCAAGGGTTGGGAGATTGAATTTGGATTGGATAGAGCCTGATCAATCACCTGAAAAGGAGAATGAGGCCTTCCATCAAGCAATGACTCTGGCTGGCAGTGAGTTCCTAGATGTGAGTTTTCATTTTTAGTTAAAATTTTATTTTATTTTTATGTGATTAAGCTGGTGGATGATACTTATGTTTTTATTCTATTCTCTTTCCCTTTTTACAGTCTAAGCTTTAGGAGTAGAGTTATTAATACTTGTAGATTAACTGACTATATTGTTATATTTTTCAGAGTGTACGTTATCATGCTAAGTCTTGGTTACCAGCACGGTCAATTGTAATAGAGTGTCTTGCAGCTAGATTTGACATTGACCCTAGTGGTGAAATTATGGTTTTAACTACATTTTGTCCTGTAAGTATGCTGTGCTCATTTCCCATACTCTTGTGGATTTTAGCTATTCTGTTATAGCAGTACCAATGTTCACATATCTCAAAGCTATTATCTGTAACAGTGGTCTCATTATTGCTTTTGTCTGTCTCCGTGGGTATCACTAATTTACGTGCAGTTGGATTACTTGATGCCTTTTTAGTGGCACAGGTTATCTGAAGAAATGCAAGTGGTGAAATTTAGCCTGTGTGTTTCTGTTTAGCAGAAGTGGCTGTCTGCTATTCTGATTCTTTAGCAGGCTTCGCTTCTGTCCAGCAATTCTAATTTGATTTTGTTTCCTGCAGTGGAAACTTCACTTATTTGAGCTCGAGGAAGAACTGAAGATTGACCCTCCAATTAAATATGTTCTTTATCAGGTATATAAGATTTGTTCATAACTTTTTTAATTCAAATATCAAAATTTTCTCGCCAATAGTTGATTTTGAAAAATCACTCCTTGCAAACTCAAGCATTAGACTAATCTTGTTAATGGTTCTCTTTCCTTGCTGGCATCTAGTGCATGTCTTTCTAAAAGAGACGGAGAAACTTTCCTGTTGTTTGGTCAAATTATACATGAAAGAAGTCCATATAACCCTTCAGATCCCTTTCATAAGTTCATTGGGTTATCTTGGATGAGTTTTTCTTAGTGCTAATTGCAAAAAGATAATATATATGCAGGATGACAGGAGCAAACACTGGCGAGTGCAGGCAGTGGCAATAGCACCTGATAGATTTGAAAGCCGGAGGCCTCTTCCAAGTCACTGGAGAGGTCTGAGGGATGATGAGCTCTCAAGGGAATCTGGAATCTCTGGTTGTGTGTTTGTCCATATGAGTGGGTTCATAGGTGGAAATCAAACTTATGAGGGTGCTCTGGCCATGGCAAGAAATGCACTGAAAATGTAGAACATGAATCTCTGGTTGTGTGTATTGCGGTCATAATTAAAGATGATGAACTCCAGAATTTGGTATTGACCTGAATTTCTTAGTTCTGTTTTTTCTTCAAGT
The DNA here is from genome assembly GCA_949677035.1 of Omphalea diandra. Classification (NCBI taxonomy): domain Eukaryota; kingdom Viridiplantae; phylum Streptophyta; class Magnoliopsida; order Malpighiales; family Euphorbiaceae; genus Omphalea; species Omphalea diandra. The sequence goes on along the minus strand of CATIWR010052710.1, from coordinate 5,364 downwards.
GTCAGCCCATAGTGGTAGTTCAGAGACCCATTTTTTTGGAGATCTTATACTGTATTCATTTATACAAGAACTTGGCAAATTGACATTTTATAGCAACATTGGCTCACTTTATAAGCAAGGTTTTTTCATGTTCGTGCTGTTAACTCCGTGCTTCTACTATTGCAAATTTGAAATTATGATAGTTTGATTATTTCCTGGTGACCCTCTTCACTGTCTCTCTCCAAACTATAAGGGTTGGGTTGCGCTGGGTATCTCTCTGCGTGGACAGGCAATTCATTTCTTGGCTTTTTCATTTAAAAGTAATTGAGGTGGTATGTTACTTGAATCGTTTCATGAGGCTTTAGAGATCATTGACAATTGAAGCTTGGGATTGGGTTTTACGATGGAGAGAATTAGATCACAGTTGAACTGATGAAGCTCAAAGTTTCAGCAACTTTGTTGACATCAATAGCTTGTCCATTTGTTGCTGTTATTGAAGCATTTTGTGCGTGTGTGTGTGTGTGTTTCAGTTGAACGTGTTTTACTTGTGCTGCCATGTTGTGCGGTTGTTTTTGTGATCTATTGCATGCTGGCGTCGAATGTTCGTTTGTTGGTTCGCTCGTGGTTGCAACACCTGTCCACTCTCTTTACTGCAACCAAATATGCATGCATGGCATTTGACAGCTTTCAAACATGATTCATCATCATCATGTCGTCCTCCTCTACTTCATCACCTTCCTTCAGTGATCTTCTAACCACCCCCTTCCTAACCTCTCCTCCTCCCACCATAAAATCCCGTCTCAAGACGGCCAAACCCTCTGCAGCCTCTTCCTCACGTCCTTCTCCAACATCCTCCATCCTCGCTGAAATCGCCGGCCTTTCCGGCTACGACTTCGTCGTCATCGACATGGAGCACGGCCACGGCGGGGTCTCCCAAGCTCTCCCTGGCCTGCACGCCCTCGCCGCCACCCACAATCCCGCCATCCTTAGGCTGCCATCTCTCTGCCCCATATAGGCCGAGAAAGCTCTCGGCTCGCGCCCACAAGGAATCATGTTCCCCATGATCCACGACCTTCTCTTACTGCCGGCATCCTCCCTCTGGCGTCCGCGGCACCGCCTACCCTGTCATGAGAGCATCCAAGTACGGCCTGGACGAGGAATATTTAGTGAATTGCGACCGAGAGCTGTTTATTATATGCCAGGTGGAGTCGCAGGAGGGAGTGAACAAGGCTGGAGCAACCGCAGCCGTTGAAGGTTCGACTGTGTCATGGTGGTGGGGCAGTTGGATCAGAGTGGTGACATGGGATAATTGCGGACGCCAGTGCATGAGAAGGTGAAGGTACTGGAGGAGAGTGTGTTGGGGAAACTGAAGGAGAAGGGAAGTGGGGCGTACTTGGGTAGGTTTGCAATGCCACACGACGGGCCCCTTGAGCTGAAAAGAAGAGGACATCATATGGTGTGTGGGGCTGTTTGCAAATGCCGTCGTTACGGACGTTGAGAGGTTTAAGTCCATGTAATTATTCTTCTGATCTAGTGACATATGAATGGTGGAATATAGCAGTAGAAAATACTTTCTTTCTTTTTTTTTTTTTAATCTCCTTATTATTATTATTGCAATAATTTCTTTGCTATTTTATTTTTAATTTTGTTTTTCTGACTCTGGAATTTCACTTTTAATTGTGTTCTAATAATATTGTCATTACGACTGCTAGCTTTAGCTTATTGATTCACAGCATCTATACACTGGTAGAAATTGAGATGTGTACTGAGAAGCCAACAATGGAGTAGATAAGGCCGACTCACCATGCTACTGTTCTACCAATGTGGTTAAAATCACATATTGCAATAAGTCCCCCACATGACTAATTTATTGTCAAATTGGTATATAAATGCTCCTTCCTAATTTTGGTCGTTGAGCACCTAAAAAAAAAATTCACATTCTTAATGATATTTTTCCACCATTCTTTTTATATTTGACATCAAATTTTAACAGTTTATCATATTTGCTTATACATTCCCGAACATTAACCTACGATATAAAAGATAAATATTAGTAAATAATTGGCAACTGAATCCATTTTAACTTTTTTTTTTTTTTTTGAGGGTGCGTGAATGAGTTTGTTACTAATATTTATATTAAATAGATTAATTAAAAAAATACTATACTAAAGGACCCATCATCCAAATAGCATATGAAATAAATTTAAATGGTTTCAAGTATTGCATGATATTTCTGATTAAATTTTAGATAGAATACAAATTATGTAAGCAGTAAGATTAAAAGACATAATTTGATTAATTAAACTACATAATAAAATTTAAGAAAAAATTTGAAAAAACATTATGTAATTCTACTATATAATAAAATTAAAATTTTATAAAATAAATCTCAATCCTAATTTTTAAAATGCAAAAAATCACATGATATATTTTCCTACATTAAGGTAAATTTTACCGAGTGAAAATGCATCAACACATCCAACCCCAATTGGAGCAAGCTAAGCGCCTCTGCAGTCCGAAAAAGTCATGAGCCTTAGCCCATAGAACACATGAAACGCGGATCATTAACCACTAATAGTATAAAATAATGATTTTTACTGTTTCATGGGTTAATTAAATTTGGGTCAATCGGTGTAGTCGGGTCCGCTTTGATGAATTCGGGTTTTGATTAACACCTTTTCCTCTTCTTCTTCTTATTCTCTGTGCTCTCTATTCCGGTCTTGGAGCATTTCCTGCAGTGCAGATCTAACAGAAACAACCATACAATGGAGATGTTTTATTTCATGGTATTTGGTGGCCTAGCTGCCCTGGTGGCAGCGCTTGAACTCAGCAAAACAAGCAGAGATCGCATCAACACATCCTCTGCTTTCAATGGCTTCAAGAACAACTACATTGTCGTTTATTCTCTCATGATGGGTACCTTTCTCTCTTTCAGATCTGACATTTTCTTTTCCTTCATATTTCTTCACATGGTTTCCCTCTATTTCTCTTCCTATTCGCGCCAATACCATTATATGCTTGTTTTTCGACATGGGGTTGCTCTGCATTTTTAAGTTTCACTAATATCTGTTGGTATTAGATTATATTAGCAGGTGGCAGTGATGAGGTCTGGCAAAGATTTTAAATTGGGTCAAAATTGTGTAGTAATAAAAATGTTAGTTTGATCTATTTTTTGTTATAACAGATCAACCTTTTGCTTCACATGCTTTTTTTTAGGTTGTGGTCGAAGGCATATCGTATTGATTTTGCATTTGGGGTGTTTAGATCCATTACTTATTAATCAATTGAATTGATTTGTGGCAACAGCTGGGGATTGGTTGCAGGGTCCATATGTGTACTACCTATACAGTCAGTATGGGTTTGGAAAGGGCGAGATTGGGCAGCTCTTTATTGCTGGCTTTGGGTCTTCTATGTTGTTTGGGACAATTGTTGGGTCTCTTGCTGATAAGCAGTAAGATATCTCTCTCTGTCTCTCTTTTTATAATTCCTTGCTTACTAATACTAACTACTGACTTGATATTGGAGTCCTGATTGATGTCACGTTTACTGAATTCAGGGGTCGAAGGAGAGCTTGTATTACTTACTGCATTGCTTATATTTTGAGCTGCATCACCAAACATTCTCCTGAGTACAAAGTGTTAATGTTGGGACGTGTATTGGGAGGCATTGCCACTTCTCTACTCTTCTCAGCTTTTGAGTCTTGGCTTGTTGCGGAACACTTTAAGGTGCGTGATAAGTTGAATCCTTTATCATGTACTGGATTGAATTGTTTAAATCAAATTATTTATGAAATTTATCTGCACTGGATTGAATTGTTTCACTTTAGGAGTTGTCTTTTGCTATGAACTTGCTTCTAGTAATTGGCTTGAATCTTAGTTCCTTGAAGTTTACTTGACATGTTGCTACATTTTATATAATAGATTTGGTCTTACCTACTACTCTTTTTATTAATTGCCGACATCTACTTTTGCAGAGGGGTTTTGATCAACAATGGTTGTCAATAACATTTTCCAAAGCAATTTTTCTTGGTAATGGTTTGGTAGCCATTATATCTGGTTTGTTTGGTAATGTACTAGTGGATACATTGGGGCTTGGTCCTGTTGCTCCATTTGATGCTGCTGCATGCTTTCTTGCTATCGGCATGGCAATCATAATGTCATCATGGTCTGAAAATTATGGAGACCCTTCAGAAAACAAGGACTTACTTTCCCAATTCAAGAGTGCTGCTGTTGCCATTGCTTCTGGTGAATCCCTAAACTTATAGTCCCCACTTTAGATTTCTATATACTATAGCTTAATTAAATTCATGTCAATTGAATATTTATATTCACTGCCTTACCTGTACAGTTGGTTAAGACAAGTGAAAAGGGAAACTTAAGATGTATGTGTCCCTTTTCATCGTTGTCGTCAAATTTTTCATTACGGTTGTGAAGACTGGGTCCAGTGGGCTGCATGGGACATTTAGCTGGTTTTGTTTTAAAATTCTAAAAAAATAGCTCTGTGCACTTGGTTATTCCTAAGATACATGCAAATGCTGAAGGTTCGTACACCTTTGATGACAATGGAGTTTGAGATGATATTTATCAATAATTTTTTTTTTTTAACTTTTAGTTGCATCCAGAAATATTACACAGAACTTTTAGGTGTCATTATTCAAACCATTCCTTGTAATTGTCTCCCTTAAGTTCTTTTTACTAAAAAGTACAAGTATGTTGTTTGTACTTAATTTATGTGGAAAAACGGAAAAAAGTTCTTTTATTTTAATGTGTGCATTACGTATGCAGTAGTCTCTTTCTCTCTCCATTTCCTACCTTCTAGGCATTTCTACTAATATTATGTTGATGTGGAATTAGATGAGAAAATTGCATTGCTGGGTGCCATTCAATCCCTATTTGAAGGTTCAATGTACACCTTTGTATTCCTGTGGACTCCTGCTCTGAGCCCAAATGGTGAGGAAATTCCTCACGGTTTCATTTTTGCAACATTCATGCTGGCTTCAATGTTGGGAAGCTCCATTGCATCTCGATTGCTGGCACACTCATCTCCCAAAGTTGAGAGCTATATGCAGATTGTTTTTGTAATTTCTGCAGCTTCGCTTCTGCTTCCTGTTGTAACAAGTGTATGTATTGACCTGATTCTTCCCTCTTTTTTTTTTTTTTTTTGTTTGCTATTATTGTACAAAAACTTGCACCGGAGAAATATTTGACTGGGTTTTGAGCAGTTCTTGGTGGTACCAACTGGAGCGAAAGGTGGAGGCATCTCATTTTCTGGATGTATCCAGCTTCTTGGCTTCTGCACATTTGAGGGCTGTGTAGGTTTATTCTGGCCATCTATCATGAAGATGAGGTCCCAATATATTCCAGAGGAGGCTAGGAGCACCATCAT